>ML407750.1:0-15913 GCA_005239525.1 Nicotiana knightiana | reverse complement strand
GGGGAGGGGGGGGGGCATCGGCCCGAGGTAGGGGACGAGGACGTCCAAAGGTTTCCCCAGTTACACCAATAGCGGATCCAATAGAGGATCCCATAGTTGAGGAGAAAGGTGAGGTGCCCGCAGCAGAGCCAGCTCCGGTTGATTTCATGACAACACCGGGCTTTCAGGAGGTCATGGGCCATAGGCAACTGTTCGTGGATTCTATGACCCAGGCTGGTTCATTTCCAGCAGACCCAACCACATCTCAGGTGGGAGGGGGAGCACAGACCCCTACTGCTGAGGCTCCTAGGCCTACAACTGCTGTATATCATACCCCGTGCACATTAACTGTGGGCAGAGCCTAGCCAGTTGTAGCAGCTGTACCTGAGCCTAGACCAGCTGCGACTGGCGAGCCGCAGAAGCTGTTGGATAGATGGATCAGGCTTTACCCTCCTGTCTTTGGGGGTGAGCGACATGAGGATCCCCAGGACTTCATTGATAGGTGCAGGGACAAACTTCACAACATGAGTATATTGGAGTCTCACGAGGTGGATTTCACTACCTTTCAGCTGGAGGGTAGGGCCCCTAGGTGGTGGAAGTCTTATATTCTTGGAAAACCAGCAAGTTCTCCTCCCATGACTTGGGACCAGTCCACACGCCTATTCTTGGACAAGTATATTCCACCCTCTCAGAAGGAAGAGTTACAGTTCCAGTTTGAGCAGCTTCAACAGGGTCAGATGTCAGTGACCGATTATGAGGCGAGGGTCTCTGAGCTGTCTCGCCATGCACTTATGATACTTCCTACTGAGTTAGAGCGAGTGCGGAATTTTTTTGAGGGGTTGCACTCAGGTATTCAGGCTAGTATGCCCCGGGAGGTGTAGATGGGGACTTCCTACCAGCTAGTAGTGGAGATTTCTCGAAGGATTGAGGGTTATCATAATAGGGGTAGAGAGCAGATGCAGCAGGAAAATAGGGCCCGTTATTTCGAAGAGTTTAGAGGTGCCCCCACTGGGGCCAGAGGTCAATTCAGGAGGGGTCAGCCCAATAGGCCCCCATATCCAGCATCGCCGCCTCCACGGGGTGCTCCGGTGCGACCCTATTTTAGTGCCTATGCCAGAGAGTTCATACCACCCACTAGATATTCAATGTTCTTCCAGTGGGTACTCAGGCCATCAGAGTTCTTCCAATGCCTATTCAGTGCCATGCTAGAGAGTTCATACTGCCCACCAGCCATTCAGGGTTCTTCTAGTGGGTATTCAGGCCATCAAGGTCAGACCTCAAGGCAGTAGATCACCGCACCGAGAGGTTGTTTTGAGTGCGGAGATATCAGTCATGTGCGGAGATTTTTCCCCAGGCTTCAGGGCAAGGCAGTGCAGCAGGTCCAGCAACCCATGATTACAACATCAGCTGTACCACCAATCGTCCGGTCGCCCTAAGGAGGAGGGCAGGTGGGTAGGGGCCGTCCTAGAGGTGGAGGCTAGCCAGGTGGTACTCCAGCCAGGTTCTATGCTTTTCGAGCTAAAGCAGGTGCAGTGGCCTCAGATTCCGTGATCACAAGTATTATTTCTGTCTGCGGTAGATGCTTTAGTACTATTTGATCCAGGGTCTACCTATTCATATGTGTCATCTCTATTTGCTCTTCTCCAGGATATTCCTCGTGAGTCCTTGTGTAATCCTATTTATGTGTCACTCCTGTGGGCGATTCTGTTGTTGTGGATCGGATCTATCGGTCCTGTGTGGTCACCTTATGTGGATATGAGACTAGAGAGGATCTTCTGTTGCTTGATATGACTGACTTTGAGGTCATCCTAGGCATGTACTATCTATCCCCATATCATGCCATCCTTGATTTCCATGCCAAGACTGTTACCTTAGCGGTGCTAGAGTTTCCTAAATTGGAGTGGAAGGGTACGTTTGTCAGTACATCTAGTCAGGTTATCTCTTTTATGAAGGCTCGACATATGGTCGTGAAGGGTTGTTCTGCTTATCTAGCCTATGTTCGGGATACTACCACAGATTCTTCGGTGATTGATTCAGTAGCAGTAGTCTGGGAGTTCTCCAATGTGTTTCCTTCTGACATTCCAGTAATTCCACCAGATAGTGATATCGATTTCTATATTGACTTGGCTCCAGGTACCCTGCCTATATCTATCCCACCATACCGTATGGCTCCGAAAGAATTGAAGGAGTTGAAAGAAAAGCTTGAGGAGTTGCTAGCAAAGGGGTTCGTCAGGCCAAGTGTATCACCTTGGGGTGCATAAGTGTTATTTGTGAAGAAGAAAGATAGGACTATGAAGATGTGCATTGATTACCGCCAGTTGAACAAAGTCACCTTTAAGAACAAGTACCCGTTACCGCGCATTGATGATTTGTTTCACCAGTTGCAGGGTACTAGGGAGTTCTCTAAGATTGACTTGAGATCGGGGTACCATCAGTTGAAGATTTGGGACTCAGATGTTCCGAAGACTGCTTTCCGTACTAGATATGGACATTATGAGTTTCTAGTGATGTCTTTCGGCTTGACTAATGCCCTAGCGACATTTATGGATTTGATGAACATGGTGTTCAGGACTTATACTGATTCGTTTGTTATTGTCTTCATTTATGATATTTTGATTTATTCTCGTAGCATGGAGGAACACGAGCAACATTTGATAGTGGTGCTTCAGACCTTGCGGGAGTAGAAGCTATATGCTTTCTCCAAGTGTGAGTTTTGGCTAGATTTTGTAGCATTCTTGGGGAATGTTGTATTAGGCGAGGGCATTAAGGTGGACCCCAAGAAGATTGAGGCAGTTCACAGTTGGCCTCGTCCCACTTCGGCGACTGAGATCATGAGCTTTCTGGGGTTAGCAGGTTATTATCGACGATTTGTGGAGGGATTCTCATCTATTACGGCACCTTTGACTAGATTGACCCATAAGGGTGCTCAGTTCCGTTGGTGCGATGAGTGTGAGGCGAGCTTCCAAAAGCTCAATACGGCTTTGACTACAACACCAGTCCTAGTATTGCCTTCCGGTTCGGAGATGTATACTGTGTATTGTGACGCCTCACGCATTGGTTTAGGTTGTGTATTGATGTAGGAGGGGCGAGTAACTATATATGCTTCACGTTAGCTGAAGCCCCATGAGAAGAATTATCTTGTGCAAGATTTGGAGTTAGCCGCGATTGTTCATGCTCTTAAGATCTGGAGGCATTATCTTTATGGGATGTGTTGTGAGGTTTACATTGATCATCGTAACTTGCAGCATTTGTTCAAGCAAAGGGATCTCAATTTGAGGCAGTGTAGATGGCTTGAGTTACTAAAGGATTATGATATCACCATTCTTTATCATCCGGGCAAGGCGAATGTTGTCGCGGATGCCTTGAGTAGGAAGGCAGAGAGTATGGGTAGCTTGGCATTCATTTCAGCAGAGGAGAGGCCACTAGATTTGGACATTTAGTCTTTGGATAACAAACTTGTGAGGTTGGACATTTCAGAGCCCAGCCGAGTTCTTGCATGCGTCGTTGCCCAGTCTTCACTATTGCAGCAGATCAAGGCTCGAGAGTTTGATGATCTGCACCTGTTGGTTCTTAGAGAGACGGTACTACATGGTGGTGCCAAGGAGGTTTCTATTGGCGAGGATGGTGTTCTGCGACTCCAAGGTCGTCTATGTGTTCCTGTCGATGGCGTGAGGGAAAGGATTCTAGAGGAGGTGCACAGTTCTCGATATTCCATTCATCTAGGTGCTATAAAGATGTATCGTGACCTGAGGAAGAATTATAGGTGGTGGTGGATGAAGAAATACATAGTTGAGCATGTAGCTAGATGCCTAAATTTCTAGCAAGTTAAGTATGAGCACCAGAGTCCAGGAGGCCTACTCCAGTAGATGACTATACCGGAGTGGAAGTGGGAGCACATTACTATGGACTTCGTAGTTGGGTTGCCGCGGACTTTGCGGAAGTTTGATGCAGTTTGGGTCATTGTTGACAGGTTGACCAAGTCGGCACACTTCATCCCAGTTGTGACTAAGTATACTTCAGAGATTAGCCCAGATTTATATTCGGGAGATAGTTCGAGTACATGGTGTGCCTGTTTCCATCATATCAGACAGAGGTCCTCAGTTTACTTCATATTTCTGGAGAGTAGTACAGGGTGAGTTGGGGACTCATGTAGAACTCAGCACAACATTTCATCCACAGACCGATGGGCAGTCGGAGCGGACAATTCAGATCTTGGAGGACATGCTCAGAGCATGTGTGATTGACTTTGGAGGGAAGTGGGATCGATTCTTGCCTTTGGCCGAGTTTGCTTACAACAACAGTTACCAGTCTAACATCGAGATGGCTCCATTTGAGGCTTTATATGGTCGGTGATGTCGTTCTCCCATCGGGTGGTTTGAGCCCGAAGAGGCTAAGTTATATGGTACTGATTTGGTGAAGGATGCCTTGGAAAAGGTAAAGTTGATTCGGGAGTGACTTCGCATAGTACAGTCCAGACAGAAGAGTTACGCGGACCAGAAGGTGCGTGATTTATCATTTATGGTACGCGAGCAGGTTCTTTTGAAAGTCTCGCAGATGAAGGGGATCATGAGATTTGGGAAGTAGGGCAAGTTGAGCCCAAGGTTTATAGGCCCATTTGAGGTGTTGAGACGAGTTGGAGAGGTTTATTATGAGCTTGCTTTGCCTCCTAGTCTATCAGGATTTCATCCGCTCTTCCACGTGTCTATGCTCCCGAGGTATCATGCCGACTTGTCACATGTGTTAGACTTAAGCACGATTAAGTTAGACGAGAGTATGGGTTATAAAGAGGAGCCAGTTGCCATTGTTAATAGGCAGGACTGCCAGTTGATATCCAAGAGGATTTCCGCAGTAAACATTCAGTGGAGGGGCCAACCAGTCAAGGAGGCGACCTGGGAGTCCGAGGAGAACATGCGGAGCAGATACCCACACTTATTCAGCACTCAAGATATGATTCTAGACCCGTTCGAGGACGAACCTTTGTTTAAAAGGTGGAGAATGTAATGGCCCGATCGGTTGTTTTGCTTTTTAGAACCCCGTTTCCCTAAATAAGACTCCCCGTATGTGCTTTTTCTACTTTATGACTTGCGGGGACGGTTAGTTCGGGATTTGAAAGGGTTCGGGTTGAAATCGGAACACTTGGTTCCTTAAGTTGGCCTTAAAAGGCTAAGTTTGACTTCGGTCAATGTTTTGAGTAAACAATCTCGGAATCAGGATTTGACGGTTTTAATAGTTCGTATGATGATTTCGTACTTGGGCGTGTGCTCGGATCGGGTTTTGGATGACCTGGGAGCGTTTCGGCTCCTAATATTGAAAGTTGGTTCTTTGAAGGTTTTTGAAGTTCTTTAAATTTGATTTGGAGTAGGTTTTGTTGATATCGAGGCCCAAATGGAATTCCGAGATCGGGAATAGTTTTGTAATGTCATTTAAGACTTGCACGCAAAATTTGGCGTCATTCCGAGTTGATTTGATAGGAATCAGATGTGTGGAAGTCTTTTTAGAAGTTTTTGAGTTCATGAATCAATCCATGTGTTTTGGTGTCCGATTCGTGGGTTTTGATGTTATTTCAGTGTTTTGATCACTCGAGCGAGATTGTATGATGTTATTAGACTTGTGTGGGTGATTGGTGTGGAGTCCCGAGGGCTCGGGTGATTTACGGACGTTCGGGAGGATGAGAAAACACTTCAGTGTTTTGGTGTTATATTGTTGGTGCTGCAGGTTTCGCAAATGTGAGAAATTGTTCGCATTTGCGAGAAAAGATTCACAATTGCGAAGAAGCTTGACCTGGGGCAATGTTCGCATTTGCGACACTTCAGCCGCATTTGCGACGTCGGCATTATTCGCATTTGCGGCACTCTAGTCGCATTTGCGACTTTAACAGTAGAAGCCTGGATTCGCATTTGCGAGAAATTCATCGCATTTGCAAACCTGGTGTCGCAAATGCGACATCAGAGACATGTGCACATCGTATTAAATGTGGGACTTAGACCATTTAACTCATTTTCTTTCATATCTTGGGCGATTTTTGGAGCTTTTGGAAGAGGGTTTTCACCTAGCACTTTGAGGTAAGTAATTTATATACAACATGAGTTAAATACATAGATTATGGGTAGATTAACATGTAAAAATTGGTGAAATCAAGGTTTTAGATGAAAACTTAGGTTTTGGGTAAAAATGGGATTTGACCACGAACATGGTTATGGAATTTGATGAAAAATATATATTTGACTTCATGAGGTTATGGGTAACAACTTCAAAAATTTCCGGAATCCGGGCACATGGGCCGCACGATAAATTTTAGGAATCTTACATTTAGGGTTGGGTAACCTCTTTAATAGTTGGAATGCCAATTTTTGAGCATGTATTGATTAGTTTATATACTATTTGGGAACCAAATATAGAGTTTGAGCATAATCTTGGACCGAGAAGTAGGCCTTGAGACGAGGTAAGTCTCTTTTCTAACCTTGTAAGAGGGAATTAACCCCATAGGTGAATTAATTAGTATGTGTTTCTATTTGTGGGGGGCTACGTACGTATGAGGTGCCTAGAGTCCGTGCGTAGCTACTAATTATGCTATAGTCTGGGTAATCTAGGACCCATATCATGCTATACTTGAAATGGTTGCACCCTTATTTGTTATTTGGATTTCTTAAGTCATATTTCAAGATTGATAAAAGAATTTTAAAGGGGTTAAGTTCACTTATTTGAGGTTGTGAATGGAACACTTGGCTGTTATTGAAAAATTTGTGTTTGTTTAAAGTATTTTCTGTTTGTGGAGCGCGCCGAACGCCTCGATAGAAGATAGATGCATCTATGGTTCGTGTCGTTCGACCCTCAGCAGTGCACAATTTAAATACTATTATGTTGGTTCGGGCCATACGACCTCGACATTATTTGCGCATGATAAACTCTTGGAACTTCTCATAACTGATATTACTTCACTGTTTTGATGATATAAATCGTCAAATGATGAAAGATAAATTTGGGATCTAATATTTGTGAAAAGGAAATTTGGCATATCCTGCCATTGAGTTTTTTAGTATAGTTCCAATAATCCATGTTTAGTTATAATTTTGACTTATTATTGTTAGCCCTTAGTAAGTGTCAAAGTCGACCCCCCGTCACTACTTTTTCGAGGTTAGAATGAATACTTACTGGGTACATATTGTTTTATGTACTCACGCTACACTTCTGCACTTAAATGTGCAGGATCTGAGGCAGGTGCATATGGGTATCCGCGCGCATACTTGATCCTGGTACGAGACCACCCGGTGAGCTGACCTTCTGAGCCGTTTAGTAGCAGCGAAGTCTCTCTCTTTTGGTTTACTTTAGGTCTATTCTATTTCAGACAGTAGAGTAGAAATATTTTGTATATTCTACTAGTAGCCCACATACTTGTGACACCAGATCTTGGCACCCACTAGTAGACTTGTGATTTTGGTTTTATTCCTACTGTCAAATACATTTAGCTGCTTTCGTTTTATTAATTTAAATATGTTCCTTATTAAATCTTTTAAATTAAGTAAATTTATTTACTTGGAAAACTTATTAAAATGGAAAATCACTAGATTCTTCATTGTTGGCTTGCCTAGCAACGATGCTGGGTGCCATCACAACCTAAAATGGAATTGGGTCGTGACATTGTAACTAAAGTTTATTATATAACTTAATTCTATAAATTAATTTGAATTATGATTAATATAAATGTAATTTTTTTTTTGTTCTTTATGTAGATGGAATATCGTAGTTGGACGTATAATAGGAATTATCCTAATCGTCAGTTTTGAGGGAGAAATTTATAGAAGGGGTTAAGGAATTTATTAGGCATGCAATGTCACTTGAACCGTTTCAGATTGGAGGGATGATTAGGTGTCCTTGTACGAAGTGCAAGTGTTCGCATTTTTTGGGTTCGAAAGATGTTACGACTCATCTTTATAGAAAGGGGTTTATGGATAATTATTTTCTATGGACTAGTCATGGAGAGGTTGATGGTACTGATGGTGTATTTCATAACGTAGTTGTTGGTGAAAGTAGTAGGTCGGTGGAGAATAGCGTTCAACATCCTAGATAGCATGAAATGGTTGCGGATTCTTTTCGGATCCACTTAAATTTTGAAACCCCTGGAAGTGCTGAACAACCTCCTAATGAAGAGGCAAAATATTTTTATGAACAGTTAGAGGCCGCTCGTCGTCCACTAAAGGAAGGGAGTATGCACTCTCAGTTTTCTGTTGCGGTTAGATTATTAAGTATCAAAGTAGATACCAATATTTCTCAAGCGGGAATGGATTCTTTTATCGACCTTATGAGTGAACTAGTTGACCCAACTTTTAACATACCCGAAGATTTTTATAAGGCTAAAAGATTGGTTTCTAAGTTAGGACTCTCGTCTATGAGAATCGATTGTTGTGAAGATGGTTGCATGTTGTATTATAAGGGTGATGCAGGTTTAGAAAGTTGTAAATTTTGTGAAAAAACCTCGTTTTAAGCGGGGTTCTAGAGGGAAGAAAGTTGATGTGAAGTCAATGCATTATTTACCTCTTATTCCTAGATTAAAGAGGTTGTACACTATCACGACCCAAATTTTCCCTCCGTTGGGTATCGTGATGACACCTAGTCTTAAGGACTAGGTGAGCCTACTTTCATGGAATAGCAACAATAATAAATAAAATCTAATATTTTTCTAAAATAAATAATTCTTTATACATTGCATATTCCCAAAAACCCGGTAGTACAAGTCATAAGCTCTATAAAGAATTTTACTACAACTTCTAAATACAACTGTTAGGGGGTAAGTGAAAACCGTGTAAATACAAAATAGGAAGGTGAATCCGAAGCCTGCGAACGCAGCAGCAGGTTACCTTGAGTCTCCTCAGCAAGAGTCCGCACAACTAATAACAATCAATACCTGGATCTGCACAAAAAATGTGCAGAAGTGTAGAATGAGCACACCACAGCGGTGCCCAGTAAGTATCAAGACTAACCTCAGTGAAGTAGTGACGAGGACTAGTTAAGACACCCACTGGTCTAATAAATCAACAGGCATAAATATAGGAATGACAGGGCATGACACCTATCTAATGACTACACAACATAGTTAACAACATAACAACTGCAATGCGGAAGGAAATACAACAATTAACGACGGAACATAATGAAAATACACAGAAGGATGGACAGGAACACAACCCAAGTCCGGAAATCACAACACAATAAGGAAAAGTAGTAACTCAACACTGCATTAGTCTCCACACAAGGCCTTGGCCACAAATACCATTAAAATGGTCAAATCTTCGAGTGTAAACTTTCACCCACAATTTTCTATATTGAAAACCTTAAGGTAAGATCCTTTTTAAAGGGGAAATTCTTTTGAAATATAATTTTCCCAACAGATGTCTCTCAGCTTCAAGATCAAAGCTTTTCAAATATATTTTTCCAAAGAAAGTGTCCTTAAAACATAGTTTTTTTTTGCAACATAAACATTTTTCAAATATTCTCTTCCAAAGGGATATCCTTCAACATAGTTTTGTTTAACATAAACATTTTTCAAATATCCTTTTTCCAAAGGAATGTCTTTCAACATAGTTTATTCAGGATAATTGTTTTCCAAATTGGACTTTCCAATATAATTGTCTTTCAAACACAATTCCTTTGATAAAATCTACCGGGATCCCGTCCCATAGTCCCGAATTCATCACACAATACAGAGGATCTCCCGAAATACGTCCGTAGTCCCAAAATCAATATGCAGTACAGGGGGAAAGGTCCCGGAATACGTCCGTAGTCCCAATTTAAATATGTAGTACAGGGGGAAATCTCCCGGAATACGTCCGTAATCCCAATTTAAATATCCAGTACATGAGAAAAGTTCCCGAAATACGTCCGTAGTCCCAATTTAAATATGCAGTACAGGGGGAAAGCTCCCGGAATACATCCGTAGTCCCAATTTAAATATGCAGTACAGGAGCAAAGTTCCCGGAATATGTCCGTAGTCCCTATTTAAATATGCAGTGCAACAACCAAAGACAACAACTATAGCACGATAGAAGAATCGTACATCACCACATCACATACAAAGCAACCAAGACAATGACACAATATACGGCGAATAAATCAATACAAGAACTTCAATTCACAAAGAAACAGTAGAACATCATTCACAAGGAATAATCACGGCACAAAATACTAAGTGCAAAAGGGAACAACTTGACCAGGGAAAAACAAGACAAGCAACAAATCCACAAATTCAAGTCAACAATAACAAGACAACACAAGTCAAATAATTCCTAGTAAGGACAAGTCGACTAAGGTATAGAGTATCTAAACTTCTTTTAAGGTTGAGCAGTTACGAGGATATTCAATAATTTCACTTAAGGACAAGCAGCAGGAGAATAATCATAACTTCAGTTAAGACCAAAAACAATTATAGGATGAGATGAAGATAATTACAATTTGAGATAAGCAATTAAGAGGATCTAGCATGACAGTAAAAAAGAGTAAATTCTTCAGATAAGTCAATTAGGAGTCAGATAGGCAAGAGGAGTAAATCCTGTGAGCATGTGATTTTTCACCTACTAAATACTCCTACAAAATTCGATAAATAAATTAATTTTATAGATTTTTGTTGAATTTCAGTGTTTATTTGTGAATTATTTGCATTGCATGGGCATAGTTCATCTTTTAAAAATTTATAAAGTGATAAATAACAATAAAACATTTTAAAACTTTCATTATTTGACATAATTGGGTTTTTGATAATTAGTTGCATAATTTAATCACTTTTTCTAAGAAAATTACGAAATTGGTTCTTTAAATAATTATGGGTACTAAACTAATGGTTTTACTTTTAATTAACTCATTAATTAACATATAATTAAATGAAATTAGTTTAAGACTAATTAGTACATTATTAGAGTTTATTTAGGTGATTAATTAACCTAAGTATTAAAAAAGGGGACTAATATCGGACCTAGGCCAGATTACCCAGGCCCAATCTGCCTCTACACCTACCCAGCCCAATGAATCCCTCAACCCGTCCAAACCCCTCTCCCTAAACGACTCCGTTTTGTTTAATGAAATGATCCCAGTCGTTGATCTATTTTGATCTAATGGCTGGGAACTCAAGAGTCTTCTACTATTTAAGTGTCCTAAGCTACCCCCATACCCCCATTTCACCCTAAGCCTAACACCTTCACTCTCGCCTCTCGTCTCTCTCTCCAAACCCAAACCCTAGCTGCCCTAACTCCCCCCACCGTATACCACCACAGTCCATGATGGAGCTCCGCCAATCGACCCCAAACTCCTACCCTACAACCTCCTTCATCTCCTTGACCCTGTCCCACTATTAGTTTCCCCAAAAAATTACCCAATTTTGAGTAATTTCAAATCTAGGAACCTAGAAACCCTAAAGACCCGTCCTGGTAGACTTGAAGACTTTCAATGACTCTCGCTTACATGAGTCGATAGCTCTTGTTGAGAGCTATCAATTCATGTGGGTTTGGGTTATTTCCAAACCTCGCCGGAATCCGGCCAAACACCCCACTGGTACCCCCTTTCTTTTATATCTTTTAATTAAAATCATGATTTCGCTTTTGTTTAATCACTGTCCCTAGGGTTACTGTTCTAGGTTTAGATGTCTTCTCCTTCTTTCACTGTCTTACCTTCACCTATTCATGCATGTTCTTCTTAACTAATCCAAAACCCTAAACGTATTTCATGTTGATTTGCTTAGTAACTAGCCTAGGGTTTTATCACTGCTTCATATGTGTGCTTGTATCTTTTTTCCTTGATCCATTTTGGTTAATTGATTCTGTTTATTTAGTTCAATGGTATGCGTTCTGATTAATTGAACCATGTTTAGGCAGTCAAATAATTTAGTTTAGGTTTTAAGGTTAGTCTAAGTTTTAAATATGTCCATGACAGTCATATATTTGTTCTTGATTAGATTCCTTTGAATATCATGAATGAGCAACTGATTTCTTATGGGTTTATTTGGCTATTAATTTGTTGGATTGATTAGTCCGGGTTAATATGCATACAGGATGTCTAGAATTCTTTGATAGTTAGTTTTTCCTAACCTACTATTTTTATCAGTAAATTTTTACCCTAATGAGTTAGCCATTCCTGTTAATCTCAAGCTTTGGTCATCGATTAGGTAAAAGTTAATCTCTAGTCTAATGTTAGGATTACCTTCTAATTTCTCTTATTCTTTCTGTTTTAATCAAGATGTATTTTGACATAAATAACTGAGTGTGTAAGAAACAGTAAACCAAGGTAACTAATAAGTATGATTAGAAACTAACTCTAAGAACCTAATCAACTAACCCTTAATTAACTAAGTCCTAATCCTAGTTAAGAATAACTAATTAGTTTTAATTATTTAAAGTAAGTCTGAGGAGTTTAATCTAATTAATCTGAAGTGGTTAGTTAATCTGAATTAATTAGTTAACCCTTGATAAAAACAACAAAGGCCCGGCTACTAATTAATTAGCTACTAGTTTATCTAAGTCTGAAATTTTTTACTCAATTAAGATGCTTACTATAATTTGTAGATAAGCCTAATTGTCCAAATTAAGTTAATCACAATTAAGTCCAAATCAGAAATAATTCACCTAAGCCTACTCTCAAGCTAATTCCAAATCAATTTCAGCTTCCTCAACCTAGTAACTAACTCAATTTGATATTGATTATTAATTAAAATCTGTTTAGCTAATAACCTTAACCTTAGTTACCTAAAGGGTAATTCTAGGGAGTTTAAGGGGTAACATAGGGTTTTAGCTAAAGGAATCTTGGGTGTAACAACCCAAGAACCTTCCAGAATAAGGAAATCAGATTTATTGGAGTTAAAAGGGTAATTTCAGGGGTTAGAATCTTCTAGAATAGGGCAGTTGTCTCAAAAGATAAGGGTGACAGCTACATTTGTACTATTTCCAGCTTATTGAATAAGGAATATGCTAAGCATATCCTATCCCAAATATCCATATATATACACACACATTTTACCACTACGGGATCCTTTTTTTTTTTACAACTTTTGGGCTACTGAAAAAATCTGAACACACAAGAAAAAATATCTACTGCTGCTCACAAACAAAATCTCAAAAATATCAGTATAAAAACAAGGAAAAATCTGACTGCTTTCTTTTTTTTTTTAAAAATCGACCAGTATAGTGTTTTGGTGCCCAGTTCCTGGTTCTTCTTTGGTATGTTTATTTCGTGAAGATCTTAAGTACTTATTACTGCTAGTTTTTCTCCTTCTTTGTTGATTTTCACCTTTCCCTGGACCTTTATTTGGTCCAGATCTCTTTTGTCATTTTTCTCTTTGGAAAGGTATGTAACACCTTACTCTAGAAGTGAAACTTTTAAATCTGAAATTGTGTCCTATATTGTTATGAAAATTTATCTTGTTTGTTTGAATTTCTCTGACTGAATCTGCATGTAAATCTGAGGTTGAAATGTGTGTGGTTCTTGCTGAATTTGGGGTAAGTAATTTCAAATAAGGATTGTAATACAAAATGGTGAATTTCTGTTTGATTAGCATAATTGGAGTTTAATCTTACCTTCATTATGGTCAGATTCATTCCATAAAATGCATAAACATGTTCTGTTCTTTTAGTATTATGTAGAGAATCATTAGAGTTGAATCTGACCCCTTTAATGGTCAGATTCATCCTATGGGATGCATACAAAATTTGTTTACAATGTTGTCCGTGCATTAAAATCTTAAGACTTATAGTTTTAAAATTAATGACGAAATGCAGGTTTGAATCCTTAAGGTATTGCTGGCTTGCACACGAGCAGCAGCCTCTCAGTTTTCCTTTCTTATTTCATCATTTAGGAGTAGTATTTTATAGCAGAAGTTTGAAGTGTAATATTATAGGTTTTATACGTTTTCTTTTCTCTTCAGTTGTAAACTGGACTATATTTAATTTTCATTCAGTGGCGTTTTCCTCTTACTTTGTAAAAATCTGGAAAGTAACTCATGATCAACCCATTCATATCGGCATAACGAGTATTTCATTTATCCAAACTTACTAAAATCTTGCACCACTGAAATGAGTTTCAAAATCGAACAAAAGGGATAGAGTTTTAATCTGAAATTTTTATATTGTTCGTTTCTGTAATGAAAATAGCCTAGATTCAGTTCCATATACCTTAATATTTTTGCTGATTCTAAGCTCTTCAAAAAGGGTGATCAAATGACTATAATTCAGATGTCGTCATGTTAGTTTCTTTGTAAAAAACAATCGTTTTCAGCAAAATTTAAAGAAAGATCTTCCTTTTAGATTCTTAAACTGTGTACAAATATCCCAGATTATTAAATGGGCCAAATGGTAGCGGAATTACACCTGCCTTTATGTGATATCATATCCGCAATTTGAGCTTACCTTATTCATTGCTATACAAACCGAAGTATGCTAGCATGTCTCCCCCCCTTAAATGTTTCTACTCGCTTTAATTCAAACATGTATCTCGAATAGCCATGATTAGGATTGGCCAAAGGGAGTAAAGTGAATATTGGGGCTAAAATATGGCCATAGCCCAAGCATCTTTGTCCTTTAGACTAAGTGAATTTAAGCTTAAACAATCTTCTACATATCCTTTAGGTTGAAAATACTCCTTTAGATTGAAATTTAGTAATTAATCAAGTGTTACTTCAAACAACCATAACCTACACTCGGGTGTGGCAACTCATGCCCCCGACCACAACTCCGAACAATAATAAAAATCTCATGTTGTAAACGCGGGTGCATTTCATGTGGCGCATTTACAATGTGTCCAAAAATGACAAGTGCACGTCATCGTGACTTGTTTCAAGATAAATTCATAAATATTAAAAGCGGCTAAAAATTAAAAAGACTAAACGCAAAATAGGCTAAAACACGTAAATAACCAGATAATATAGGCCAATATTAATAGTTAAGCGACCGTGCTAGAACCACGGAAGTCGGGAATGCCTAACACCTTCTCCCGGGTTAACAAAATTCCTTACTCGGATTTCTGGTCGCAGACATTTTAAACAGAGTCAAAATTTCCTCGGTTTGGGATTTTAGTAAATAAATGGTGTCCCGGAACACCGTAAAAATCCGGGTGGAGACTCTGAAACCAATAAATAATCCCAAAATCGAATAGTGTCACTTTAATTGGAAAAACTCCCTTATTACCCCTTCATTAATCAGGGGTAGTGGAAAATGAGGTGTGACAAATCCAAAAGTAGGAAATCCTACATTTAGGAAAGTAAAGATGAAACTAGAAATGTGGAAATTCAATCATGCCAAGAACAATTCATACTCCGCGAATATAAGGACCTAAGATTCCAAAAAGGCAAATTTTTCAACAAATAAGTCCGAACACGCACTCGTCACCTCGCGTACACGGACTACAACCAATATAGAAGACTCAAATCCTAAGGGGAAATTCCCCTACACAAGGTTAGGCAAGATACTTATCTCAACCGCTCAAATCAAACTTGAAATCACGTTCTTTCCACGAGTATCCGACTCCAAATGGCCCAAATCTAATCAAATCAATAGCATCGGGTAAATAATACTACAAGCAACTAGTTAACTAATAAATTCGAAACTAAGATGCGAAATTAGGAAAATTTCCCAAAAAGTCCCCCGTACCCACGTCTCGGAAACAAGTGAATGTTACAATTTTAGAACACCCATTCACTCACGAACTCACTCAAATAAGAATCATCGAAAACTGACGTCAAAATCCCATTCAAATCTCGGATTTCTATTTGGGGAACCTTCCTCCCATTTTCATGATTTTTCACCCAAATTCATTGATTATATTGAAGAAATTGCTATAGATTAATGATATACAAGTGAAATAAGGTTAGGAATCGCTACCTATGAGTCTTCTGTTGGTCGATTTCGCAATGCACACGCAAGTGTACGTGGTCGACAAGTAATATAGGATTTTAAGTCCAGAT
>ML407749.1:2442-89472 GCA_005239525.1 Nicotiana knightiana | reverse complement strand
ACACTGGAGACCCCTGGCGTTTGGGCTCTAACGCCCCCCTAACGCCAGGGGGGCCAGGCGTTACGGCTATAACGCCCCCCTAACGCCAGGGGGGCCAGGCGTTATGGGGCAAACGCCCGGCTATCGCCCGGGCGTCTCCTTTTGCGTATTTTTGACGTATTTGCATCCCTTTAGCTCCGTTTCCATTTCCAATTCACCTACACATGAAATAAACTCCATTAAGCACATAACAAGTGTAATTCTATCATTAATGCTCATAAAATGTAAGGTATATCACATGTTAAACTATGCAATTTAGTCTCGCATCAGTAGGACCCTTCGCGAACGCGCCCACCCCTCCGCGAACGCGATGTGTTATAGGACTGGGGGAGGGGAATCGAATTTCTCTTCGCGAACGCGACCACTGGGCCGTGAACGCGTTGGTCAGGCGGGCTTAACTTCATGAACGCGGACAGCCCATGGTGAACGCGAAGGCCTCAGGGCCTTAATTCTCAGCAATCGAAACAGGCCCATCGCGAACGCGATGAAGGCCTGTCAGGCGACTTAAAACAAATTTTAAACCGGGCACCAGCTATTTTCCTCATATTTTCGAACTAAAAAGACGTAGAGGCGATTTTAAACATAAAAATTCTTCCCCAAAGTGTTGGTAAGAAATTCCAAACTATTTTCTTTCAATTACTCATTTTTTTCATCACTTTTCAATAAAAAATCAAGGCTTTTCATGGTAGAAATTGGGGGTTTGGGTAGAATTAGAGAATTTTAAAAATAGAATTTTTACCTTGAATTGGGGTCGGATTTCAAAACTAATTACATATTCGGGCTCGGGGGTGAATGGGTAAATAGAATTTGGTCCGAACCCCGTGTTTGGACCAAACAGGCCCGGGGTCGACTTTTAACTTTTTTTGAGAAAACTTAGGAAAACTATAGTTTTGCATTAAAGTTTGTTCCTTTAGCACTAATTAATGATATTGAACTAATTATGATTAGATATGAGTGTATCGGAGGTGAATTCAAAAGGAAAAGTTGTAATTGAGCAGTGAGTGGCCTCCGAAATTGAGGTAAGTGTTTGGTTTAACGTTGACTTGAGGGAATAGGAATCCCCGACTTAAATTCTATGTGAATTTGCATGTTCTTGGTGTATAGGTGTGGTGACGAGTATCTATGCACCACCAAATTATCTGTTTAGCATGTTCCCATCCTCGTTTCCAATTTATTTTTCTCCTATCTTAATTGTTTCATGATCATTTGTGGGGGATGCTATTGTGGTAGATCATGTGTATCGTTCATGTGTAGTCGTTATTGAGGGTCTTGAAACCAATGTTGACCTTTTGCTTCTTGACATGGTCAATTTTGACGTCATATTGGGCATGGATTGGCTATTGCCTTATTATGCCATCTCGGTCGGTCATGCCAAGACAGTTACATTACCTTTGCCGGGGTTGCCTCGATTGAAGTGGAAAGAGACTCCTGGTCATTCTTCCAGCAGAGTGATTTCTTATGCCAAGGCTTGTCGCATGGTTGATAAGGGTTGTTTGGCTTATTTGGCTCATATTCGTGATTCTAGTGCTGAGGTTCTTCTATAGATTCGGTGCCTATTGTTCATGAGTTTCCTGAGGTATTTCCTGCAGACCTGTCGGGGATGCCACCCGACAGGTATATTGATTTTTGCATTGATGTGGCTCCGGGCACTCATACCATTTCTATTCCTCCATACCGAATGGCCCCACCAGAATTGAAAGAATTGAAAGACCAATTGCAAGACTTGCTTGATAAGGGCTACATTAGACCTAGAGTGTTGCCCTGGGGTGCACCAGTTTTGTTTGTGAAGAAGAAGGATGGATCGATGAAGATGTGTATAGATTACCAAAAATTGAATAAAGTCACCGTATCATCATGGGGTATTCAGGTAGAACCTAAGAAGATAAAGGCAGTCAAAAACTGGCCTAGACCCACTTCAGCCAAGGAAATCAGGAGCTTCTTGGGTTTGGCGGGTTACTACCATCATTTTGTGGAGGGATTTTAATCTATAGCAGCACCAATGACTAAATTGACTCAGAAAGGTGCCCCATTAAAATGGTCGGACGAGTTTGAGGAGAGCTTTCAGAAGCTTAAGACAGCCTTGACTTCAACAACGGTGTTGTCGTCAGGTTCAAGGTCTTTCACTATATATTGTGATGTATCCCCGTGTTGGGCTTGGAGAGGTGTTGATGCAGGAAGGCAGGGTGATTGAATATGCATCTCGGCAGTTGAAATTTCATGAGAAAAATTATCCCGTCCATGACTTAGAGTTGGCAGCCATTGTTCACGCATTGACGATTTGGAGGAACTATCTGTATGGTGTGCCGTGTGAGGTTTTCAGGGATCGTCGCAGTCTTCAATACTTGTTCAAGAAAAAGGATCTTATTTGAGACAGAGGAGATGGTTAGAGTTATTGAAAGATTATGATGTCACTATATTGTATCATCCGGGGAAGGCCAATGTGGTGGCCAATGCATTGAGTAGGAAGGCAGTAAGTAAGGGCAGCCTTGCATTCATTCTAGTCGGTGAGAGACCGTTAGCTTCAGGCATTCAGACTTTGGCTAATCAGTTCGTGAGGTTGGATATTTTTCCCAGTCATGTTCTAGCTTGTACGGTCGCTCGCTCTTCTTTATTTGAGCGTATCAGAGATCAACAGGATAATGACCCGCATTTGATGGTCCTTAGGGACACAGTTCGGTACAGTGGTACCAAGCAGGTTACAGTTGGAGATGACGGTGTTTTGAGGATGCAGGGTCGTATATGTGTGCCTAATATTGAGGGGCTTCGTGAGTTGATCCTTGAAGAGGCTCATAGTTCTAAGTATTCTATTCACCCGGGTATTGCCAAGATGTACCAAGACCTGCGGCAGCATTATTGGTGGCGGTGGATGAAGAAGGATATTGTTGCTTACGTGGCTCGTTGCTTGAATTGTCAACATGTGAAGTATGAGCATCAGAGATCCGGTGGTTTGCTTCAGTAGATAGAGATTCCTGAGTGGAAGTTGGAGCGTATCACTATGGACTTTGTTGTTGGACTCCCACGGACTCAGAGGAAGTTTGACGCTGTTTGGGTTATTGTGGATCGGCTGACCAAATCATCACATTTCATTCCGATGGCAAGTACTTATATTTCGAAGCGATTGGCAGAGATATACATTCGGGAGATCGTTCGTCTTCACGGTGTGCCGTTGTCTATCATTTCTGATCAAGGTACGCAGTTTACCTTGCACTTTTGGAGGGCAGTTCAGCGTGAGTTGGGTACATAGGTTGAGTTGAGCACAACATTCCATCCGCATATGGACGGACACTCCGAGCGTACTATTCAAATCTTGGAGGATATGCTCTGTTCCTGTGTTATTGACTTTAGAGGTTCTTGGGATCAGTTCTTGCTGTTAGCAGAGTTTGCCTACAATAACAGCTACCATTCGAGCATTCATATGGCTCCCTATGAGGCATTATATGATAGACGATGCAGATATCCAGTTGGATGGTTTGAGCGGGGAGCGGCTCGGTTATTGGGTACAGACCTAGTTCAGGAGGCCTTGGACAAGGTCAAGATTATACAGGATCGACTTC
This sequence comes from Nicotiana knightiana, assembly GCA_005239525.1. NCBI lineage: Eukaryota > Viridiplantae > Streptophyta > Magnoliopsida > Solanales > Solanaceae > Nicotiana > Nicotiana knightiana. The sequence continues at coordinate 85,879 of ML407749.1, read as the reverse complement.
GTACATCTCAGTCCTGGAAAATGATTTATGCCGACCGTAAGGTTCGTGATGTGGCGTTCATGGTTGGAGAGAGAGTATTACTTCGGGTATCGCCCATGAAGGGTGTTATGAGGTTCGTGAAGAAGGGCAAGCTAGCCCTAGGTATAACGGGCCATTTGAGATTCTGGAGAGAGTGGGGGAGGTAGCTTATAGACCTGTGTTTCCTTCAGGGCTATCCTCAGTTCATCCGGTATTCCATGTGTCTATGCTCCGGAAATATCATGGTGACCCGCCCCACGTGTTAGATTTCAGCTCTATCCAATTGGACAAGGATTTGACTTATGAGGAGGAGCCGAGAGCTATTTTTGACCGGCAGGTTCGTCATTTGAGGTCCAAGAGTTACCCTTCAGTTCGAATGCAGTGGAGAGGTCAGCCTTTCGAGATAGATACTTGGGAGTCCGAGTCGGACATGCAGGGTATATATCCCCACTTATTCGCCAATTCAAGTACTTTTCTATGTCTGTTCGAGGACGAACATTTGTTTTAGAGGTAGAGATTGTGATGACCCAAAAGGCCATCTTATGAATTAAGAATCCATTTCGATCTCATTAACCTTAAAGACTACTTTTTATTACCTCGATTTGCATCCACAGTCCGGCCGTGAATCCGGATAGCCTTTATCTGAAAATATGAGAAGTAATAATTTTTAGAGTTAAAATTTTGATTTTTAGAGTCAAAAATTTGATTTTTAGTTGACTTTGGTTAATATTTTGAGTAAACGGACCCGTATCCATGTTTCAACGGTCCTACGAGGTCCGTAGTAAAATATGGGACTTGGTCGTATGCCCGGAATTAAATTCCGAGGTCCCTAGCTTTAGAAATCAATTTTTGAAGAAAATTGTTGTGCTGGATTTTTAATGAAATAAAGAAATAAATTAATGTATTAAACTGTTGATATCGGGCCCGTATTTTAGTTCTGGAGCCTGGTACAGGTTTGTTATAATGTTTAAGTACTATCTGTAAAATTTGGTGGAAATCGGAGTTCATTTGACGTGATTCGGATGCTCGTTTGAGAAAATAGTGAATTTGAAGTGTTCTTGAGAAAATCATGAGTTTTGAGGTTAAATTCGTAGTTTTAGGTGTTATGTTTGTGATTTGTATCGCACAAGCAAGTCCGTATGATGTTTTAGACTTGTGTACATGTTTGGTTTAGAGACCTGAAGGCTCGGGTGAGTTTTGGATAGGCTACGGGATGTTTTGAACTTAGAAATAACTGCAGTTTTGTTGTTTCTGGTGCATAGACGAATTGTTCTTCACGTTCGCATTCGCGTAGCTTCACTCGCGAATGCGTAGAGTAACTTTGCTGAGGGAGAAATCCTTCTTCACTAACGCGAGGTTCCGGACGCAAACACGAAGCACTGGGGATAGTACCCTTCGCGAACGCACCCACCCCTCCGTGAACGCGATGTGTTATGGGACTGGGGGAGAGGAGTCGAATTTCTTTCCGCGATCGCGACCACTGGGTCGTGAACGCATTGTTCAGGCAGGCTTAACTTTACGAACATGGACAGCCCATCACGAACATGAAGGCCTATGGGCCTTAATTCTCCGCGAACGCGACAGGCCCATCGCGAAGCGATGAAGGCCTGTCAGGCTACTTAAAACAAATTTAAAACCGGGCAGCAGCTATTTTCCTCATATATTCGAACTAAAAAGACCTAGAGGCGATTTTAAACATAAAAATTATTCCCCATTGTGTTGGGAAGAGATTCCAAACTATTACCCATTGTTTTTCATCACTTTTCAATAAAAAAATGAAGGGTTTTCGTGGTAGAAATTGGGGGTTTGAGTAGAATTAGAGAATTTTGTAAAAATAGAATTTTGACCTCGAATTGGGGTCGAATTTCGGAACTAATTACATATTCGGGCTCGGGGGTGAATGGGTAAACGAAATTTGGTCCGAACCCTGAGTTTGGATCAAGCAGGCCCGGGGTCGATTTTTAACTTTTTTTTTAGAAAACTTAGGAAAACAATAGTTTTGCATTAAAGTTAGTTCCTTTAGCACTAACTAATGATATTGAACTAATTATGATTAGATACGAGTGTGTTGGAGGTGAATTCGAAAGGAAAAACAGTAATTGAGCAGTGAGTGGCCTGCGAAATTGAGGTAAGTGTTTGGTTTAACCTTGACTTGAGGGAATAGGAATCCCCGACTTAAATCCTATGTGAATTTTCATGTGCGTGGTGTATAGGTGACGTGACGAGTATCTATGCACCACCAAATTATCTGTTTAGCATGTTCCCTTCCCCGTTTCTAATTTATTTTACTCTTGTCTGAATTGTTTCATGATCATTGATGTCTTCATGTCTACTTGTTTTGCTTAATTGTTTGTTAGATATTGTTTCACTTATTTGGGAGTATTAGTTGTTCCTTATTTTCATTGTGGTACATTAATGGTTGAGATGGTTGTCAGTGTTTCATGATACATTTCAGTTGTTTTCGTTGTGTAGTGATAATTGGTGAAATTTCTGAATAGTACAACTTTCTGTTTATAATGGTTGAGACATAAATACTGTGAAAGACTTTGATCTAAATTGTGAAATCTTTATTATAAATAATGAGATGAGATTGTCTGGTGGGAGCAGGTTGCACGCCGCAACAAGGAGTAATAAGGATGGATAGGTGGGATCGGGTTGCACGCCGCAATAAGAGAAATAAGGGTGATATATAGGGAGGAGCAATAAGGGTGGACATGTGGGATCGGGTTGCACGCCGCAACAAGGAGCAATAAGGGAGAATATTCATGTTTTACTGGTTATAAAATAAAGACTGGAACGCTCACTGTTTTATTGCTGTCATTTCATATTTTGCTTTGACTATTATTTAAATTGAAACTTGGGGATTTTTGTAAGAATTGGTTATAGCCAAGATCTGGAAAAGCTAGTTGAGTTATTCTACTAATTTCTGCAAATTATTGTTTATTTAATTTAGTATTCCCTTCTTGCTTTATTATACATTGTATCCAGGTTATATTATAAATGCCCCACCGTAGCCTCGTCACTACTTCGTCGAGGTTAGGCTCGACACTTACCAGTACATGGGGTCGGTTGTACTGCTACTGCACTCTGCACTTCCTGTGCAGATCCAGGTTCCGGTCAGAGTTGATTTTTGAGTAGTAGCTGATCATTCGTACGGAGACATGAGGTAGATTTGCTGGCGTCCGCAGATTCCTAGAGTCTTCTCCACATTATTTAGTTACTGTTTTATTTCATTCAAAACAGATATATATTTTCTTTCAGCCAAATACTTGTAGTATCCTTTAGAAGTTCGTGAATTGTGACTCCAGACCATGGATAGCTATATATTTAGCATTAGTTTGTGGTTCGTTTCATTATTTCGAACATTATCCTTGATGTCATTTATTGGATAGTATTTGATTTTGTATTCATTTTAAACTGTCTAATTATGTTTAAATAAACTTTAAAAAGAAACGGTTATTTAAGTTCTAATGTCTTGCCTAGCAAGTATGGTGTTAGGCGCCATCACGATCCCGAGGGTTGGGAATTTGGGTCTTGACAAGTTGGTATCAGAGCACTAGGTTGCCTAGGTCTCACAACTCACCAACAAGCTTAATAGAGTCTGAGGGATCGATACAGAGACGTCTGTACCTATCTCTCGGAGGCTATAAAGTTAGTAACACACTCATTTTATTTCTACTCTGTTGTGCGATTCTTGTTATCTCAAATACTGATTGAACTCTTCTATTCTCTCGCAAATGGAGAGAACACGTGCTTCTTCTTCCGCTGACCAACAATCAGGTCCTCCAGCAGCAACACCTCTTACAAGGGGCAGAGGCCGAGGCCATGCCATAGGCCGAGGCAGGGGTAGGACTCAGCCCATTGCTCAGACAACAGCCCCAGCTGCGGAGCCCCAAATAGAGATTGATGATGGGGCTCCATCTCAGACCGTTCCAGCGAGACTGGCTCAGGTCCCAGAGGGGTTTATTGCTACCCCGGTGACTCAGGATACTTTGGTCTGATTAGTGGGCCTTATGGAGAGTGTAGCCCAGACTGGCGCACTCATCGTGGCAACAGTCGTATCTCAGGCTGGAGGAGGGGTTCAAACTCCTGTTACCCACACTCCTGAGAAAATTACTTCTCAGATTCAGACCCCAGCAGCCAATCTAGTTGGGGTAATTTATCCAGTTTCTGCAGCCTCTTGTTGATGGGGCAGCTATGTCCACCGATGCTTTGTGGAGATTGGACAGGTTCATCAAGCTTTTCCCTATTCATTTCAGTGGTGCTACTTTAGAGGATCCTCAGGAATATCTTGATAGTTGTCATGAGGTTCTTCGGAACATGGGTATTTTAGAGACCAATGGGGTCGACTTCGCCGCTTTTCAGATAATTGGTTCTGCCAAGAAATGGTGAAGGGATTATTTGTTGACTAGACCAGCTGGCTCACCTTATCTGACTTGGGATCAGTTTTCACACCTCTTTTTGGAGAAGTTTTTTCCTATCACTACCAGGGAGGAGAAACGTTGTCAGTTTGAGCATCTTCAGCAGGGCAACATGACTGTCACCCAGTATGAGAATCGCTTTATGGATTTGGCTCGACATGCTATTCTTTTGTTTCCCACAGAAAGAGAGAGAGAGAGTCACACAATTTATTGAGGGCCTTGCTCATCCCATCAGGTTGCAGATGGCTAAGGAGTCAGGGACCGAGATTTCCTTTCAGGATGCTGCCAATATGGCCAGGAGAGTGGAAATGGTTCTCGGATTGATAGGTCAGGGGTCAGACAAAATACCTCGCCATTCCGGAGGATTTAGCGGTGCCTCATCTGGAGGCGAGGTTACTTTTAACAGAGGCCATTACATTCAGCACTTCAGGCTTCACATGGTAGCTCAGGTGGTCGTGGTTCTTATACGTCTCCTTCTGCTCATCCAGTCTATAGCGCACCATCAGCTCCTATCAGAGCACCTCATCTGCAGAGTTATTATCGTGGTCAGCCGGCTCGTCAGGGTCAGCCGCTATATCAGGAGGGATGCTTTGAGTGTGGTGAATATGGGCATATTCAGAGAGTTTGTCCGAGGTATTCGGGTGATCAGCTTCAGTACCAAGGTTCTCGTGCCATAGTTCCGGCACCAGCTGCAGCACCACCTGCCCAGCCAGCCAGGGGTATGGGTCAGGTAGCCAGAGGTAGGGGCCAGATCATTAGAGGTGGAGGCCAGGCCACTAGAGGTGGAGGTCCGCTTATCAGGGGTCTTCCCAAAGACGTGTTTCAGGGTGGTGGGGCCTAGTTGTGATGACCCAAAAGGTCATCCCGTATGTTTCTAGTTAATTTTGTGTTCCGAGGTCGTGAAAACCTCCTTCTATCTTACCTCAATTTGCGTGCGCATCCCGGGCGTGTAGCCGGGAAGTCTTTATGTGAAAAACTGATAAAAATGATAATTTTGTATTAGAAATTTGAATAAAGTTGACTTCGGTCAACATTTTTGGTAAACGAACCCGAACCCATGATTTGACGGTCCCGGAGGGGCCGTAGGAAAATATGAGACTTGGGCGTATGCCCGGAATCGAATTCCGAGGCCCCAAGTCCGAGAAATGAATTTTTAAAAAAAATTGTTTTTCGAAAATAAAAGAGGTTTTTGAAAATGAAACTATGTGTGAAACGTGTGGTATCGGGCCCGTATTATGGTTCTGAAGCCCGGTATAGGTTCGACATAATATTGTGCCATATCTGTGAAGTTTGGTAAGGAACAGACTTAGTTTGACGTGATTCAGACCTTAAATGCAAAAGTGGATGTCTAAAGAAGTTTTGAGAAATTTCATTAATTTTGAGGTTTAATTCGATGTTTATGATGTTATTTTGGTGATTTAATTACACGAACAAGTCCGTAGGATGTTGTAGAGGTTGTGTGCATATTTGGTTTTGAGCCCCGAGGGCTCGGGTGTGTTTCGGATAGGCGTCGGGTTGTTGAAACTTAGTAAAAATCTGGTTTTTTGTTGTTGCATCAGGTGTGCAGTTATTTTCTCTTCGCGATCACGGTGTAAAGCATGCGATCGCGATGTTCAATTTGGGCTAGGGGTTGTTTTGCTCTATGCGGTCGCAAAGATCTAGGTGCGAACGCGGAGCCTTAGGGTCTTTGCTCTACGCGAACGCACCCCTATAGTCGCAATCGCGTAGGTTTAATGAGGGGCTGGGGCTGGGTAGCAAATGTTCAATGCGAACGCGGTTCATAGGTCGTGATCGCGTAGGTCAGCGTCTAGTTCACTCTGCGATTGCACTCCTTCCTTCGTGATCGCGTAGCATGGGAGTCATTAAGCTCTGCGATCGCGTCCCACCCATCGCGATCGCGCAAGGTAAATTCGCCCACAGATTTCCTTAGTTCAAAAACAGAATAGTTACGGGAATAAACCCATTTCTCACAACCCTCTTCTTCTCCAAACCCCATAGACGATTTTTGAAGATTTCTTCCACCATAACCTCTTAGGTAAGTGATTCTAACATTGTTTTCTTCTATTTTTCATCAACATCTATTAGATTCTACGCCTAAAAACATGAAATCAAAGGTAGAAATTGGGATTTTGGGTAGAGTTTGGGCTTTTTTGAATATTTGGGAATTTGACCTTGTTTTGGGGTCGGATTTCAAAACAAATTATATATTCGGGCTCATGGGTGAATGGGTGATTAGGTTTTGGTCCGAACCTCGTGTTTCGACCAAGCGGACCCGGGGTCGATTTTTGGAAATTTTGGAAGAATGTTGGGAAATCTATAATTAGGCATTGAAATTGAACTGTTTAACATTTATTGATGTTATTGAGTCGATTATGTCTAGATACGATTGATTTGGAGTCGGGTTTGAAAGGAAAGCGGTTCTAGAGGCTTGATTTGAATTCTTGGAGTCGAGGTAAGTATCTGTAAGTATCTTGCCTAACCTTGTGTGGGGGAAATACCCATTAGGATTGAGCCTTCTTTGTTGTGTGTAGTCCGTGTATGCGAGGTGACGAGTGCCTACTCGGACCCATTTGCTACTAGACTGTCCTTTTAGGATTCTTAGGTTCTTATGTTACCTGTGTATGAGTTGTAATTGTTACGTTTGAATCCTTGGTTGTTAATTTCATCCTTTCTTGCTTAAATTAGAATTACTTGCTTTTGGATTCCTTTGTTGGCTATTTGATCTTAATTGACTTAATTGAATATCTTACCGCTCTTATCTTCATGCTATACTTGCTTCCTAAGACTGCCAAATTGACTATACTAGTGTTATCTAGCTTTATCGCTGTTTAACCGTAGTTAGAACATCCGTTCGTTGGTTTCAAGCATGCCCGTGAGTCTTACATTGTGCTTTATATGATTTTCCCTTATGTGCTACTTGGATCTAGTTGATAAACATTTATGTTGTTGGTGTTTTCTTGATGTTGCCTATTATTGGGCCCTTGTTTGAGCTGAGTTTTATTTCGTAAAGTTAATTGTTAAGGTGAGATTGGTTATAGCTGTTTCCCTTGCCGGGATGATGTTGTTTCATTGTTGACTCCCTTGCCAGGATGGTACGATTTCTATTGCAATTTATACTGTTAATGATACTGTTTGCGTTGTTGACTCCCTTGCCGGGATGTTATGATTTATGGTTCTTATTGTTGATTCCCGAATGTTGTGATTTATGGTTCTTATTGTTGATTTCCCTTGTTAAAGTGTTGTTTATGTTATTTTAGCACGAGGGGACATTCCGTGCCGAGTGTTTGTGGGGTTATGCACGAGGGGACATTCCGTGCCGAGTGCTTATTTATTTATTGCAGGAGGGGACATTCCGTGCCGAGTGTTTGTGAGGTTATGCACGAGGGAACATTCCATGCTGAGTGTTTGTGAGATTATTCACGAGAGGACATTCCGTGTCGAGTGTTTATTTATTTATTGCACGAGGGGACATTCTGTGCCGTATTTATGCATTATTATTTCCGTTGTTCCTATTTTCTATTTACTGCACTTGTTTTGGTGAGGATGAGAGTAAAAGTACGAAGGGTGATGTCGTGCACTTGTCTTTGCATTTTATCCCGTTGTTCTAAATTTCGATATTCCTACTGATCTCTTACTACATTTATTGGAAAGATTTGATATTCCTCATGTACTGTATGGAAAATTTCTGAGTTACGGGCTGAGTTCCGGTGGATAAATCTTGAGGAGATTTTGATCAAGGGATTTTATTGAAAAGTATTATCGAGAAAGCAATGGTTTTGAAATGATTATATTTGAATGACTTTTACATCGAAGGTATATTTGAAAAGCACTAGTCTTGCCTAAAATGATATTTGGAAGTATTTATTGGGGAAGCATCCTTGGGAAGTTTCGTATTTTGAAAGAAACTATGTTTTACGTAATTCTTTCTACTAAATATACTTATATCTACTTTTGGAGAAAGTATGTTTTCAAAGGAAACTCTTCCATACAAAAAAATGATTTTATTTGCAAAAGTTTTTCATATGAACTGCTGTTTAAAGATTTCTACCAGTTATGGATTTTAATGTCTAAGGCCCGATGCGAACAAACCGACGTGGAGTTGAGTTATTGGTGTTCTCTATTGCATTGTGTTTCCTTTCGATTCAGCTTGTTTTGCTGTCCATCTTTTTGTGTTGTTTCGCGATTGATTTCTGTAATTTCCTTCCGCTTTATATTGTCATTGTCTTAAATTATTCCATGAAGCCTTAGGTAGATGTAACGTTCGGTCATTTCTATATTCATGTTATTTATTTTGTAGACCAGTGGTGTCTTGACTAGTCCTCGTCACTACTCCACCGAGGTTAGTCTTGATATTTACTGGGCACCGCTGTGGTGTGCTCATACTACACTTCTACACATTTTTGTATGCAGATCCAGGTATATATTGTAGTAGCTGTGTGGATGATTACCGAGGAGACTCAAGGTAACCTGATGCTGCATTCGCAGGCGTCTGAGTCACCTTCTTTGTATTTATTATTCATTCACTGTTGTATGTATTTCCAAATAGATGTACTTAAAAGTTGTAGAAGATTCGTAGAGCTTATGACTTGTATTACCGGTTTTGGGAAAGTTTGTACATTCTGTTGAGATTCTATATCGAGACTATTAGTTTTCCTTTTATTATTGTTGTTATTCAGTAACTGTTAGGCTTACCTAGTCCCTAAGACTAGGTTCCATCACGATACCCACGGAGGGAAATATGGGTCGTGACACCAGCACTGATTACATGCATTTCCAGCCAGACCTAAGGTGGAGTCCTCCGATGCTGTTATCACATGTACCATTTCTGTTTGCAATAGAGATGCATCAGTTCAGTTTGATCTAGGGTCTACTTATTCTTATGTATCATCTTATTTTGCCCTGTATTTGGTTATGCCCTGCGATTCCTTGAATGTCCATGTTTTATGTGTCTACGCCCGTGGGGGATGCTATTGTGGTAGATGGTATGTATCGTTCGTGTGTAATCGTTATTGAGGGTCTTGAAACTAGTATGGACCTTTTGCTTCTTGACATGGTCGATTTTGACATCATATTGGGCATGGATTGGCTATCGCCTTATTACGCCATCTTGGACTGTCACGCCAAGACAGTTACATTAGCTTTACCGGGGTTGCCTCGATTGGAATGGAAAGGGACTCCTGGTCATTCTTCCAGCAGAGTGATTTCTTATGCCAAGGCTCGCCGCATGGTTGAGAAGGGGTGTTTGGCTTATTTGGCATATATTCGTGATTCTAGTGTTGAGGTTTATTCTATAGATTCGGTGTTGATACCTAGTTTTTCCCTATACTATTTTTTAAAATGCATATCTATCTTCAAAATAGTACATGAGCATCAGCTAATATTTTTTCATAATTTCAGCATTTTTCTAAGGATTTTATTAATTTATCCTAGTATTTTGATTATATAAATAATTAATAATTGCATCACAAATGACTTTATAACAATTTTATGGCTTAATTGTACTATTTATATTTATACTAAGCTTTAATTATTTCATAAATAGCCACATTTATATTTTTTGGGTTATAATTGAAATAACTTTGCAATAATAGCTCATGTATGTATTATTATATTATTTCACCATAAATAGCTTTTTATATTTTTATAATGTTGAGTAATTATTTTAAATCATTTTATGCATGAAAATCATTTTTTATTATCTGTTAATTATTTTTACGAATTATTTTATTGATTAATTGGGTATTTAACAAATAACCCTTTTAATTATTTTAATTTCGGACCTAACCAATTATACCATCCCAAATATCTTAAAACTTAGCCCAATTCGCCCCCAGCCCCAATTCTATATCTACCCGACCCAAACCCTTCTCCAATCGTGGCCATTGATCTCTGAGATCAACGGTCCACATTAATTCCTTCCTTTTTTAACCTAAACACTAACCCTAACCCCCTCATTTTTCTTTCACCCGCCGTCTTCATTTTCCTAAGCCCTCCCTTTCTCTCTCAGACGCTCCCTAAAACTAGCCGCCGTCATCGAAAAACCTCACCATTCATGAGGTTTCTCTGTATTTTCCAGCCCTTGCCGGCCTTCTACATCTTCTGGTTATTCGACTTCATCGATTTCTAAGAGAATCTCAAAGAGGTTCGACCTGGTTTTGTTCGAAAACCTTTTCACAGGCCTGTCTATGGCCATTTTCGTTTGTGAGTAGTATCTTCTTCTTATTTATGGTTCGCATCTATGGTTTTAAACGAGTTCCCGTTAACCTCTGTCATTTTCAAAAAAAAACTAGCCTTATGACTACTTGGGTCTGTTTAGATCTTTGAAAACTTAAAACGTTTCAAGTGTTATTTGATATTTTTCCTCAAACGTCTTCTGTTTTCTTTATTGCTACTTGATTCTAGTGTTTTTCTGAAATTAGGGTTTCGTCCTAAGTTCTTCAAAAGGGTTTTTTTTAACTTTCAAGTGTATAAATCCGTTTATTCTTTACTCGTTTGACTAATTGTTGTTCATTGCACTGATTACCTCAATCTTCTTCCCATTATGTGTTTATTTATGTCAACCAAATATTTTGGCTGACTTTATTTAGGGTTCGAATTATATTTTCCTGTTAAAATCAATATTTTTCTGTGATTTACCTATTTACTTATTTGTGACTTTAATTAGTAATACTTGCCTTAATTAAACTATTAGTCTGATTTAGGGGGTTCAATTGACTCCTATATGGAATGTGATTGATTTCTATTAATAATAATTCATTCCATGTAACTTTTTTCTCAACTGTTTATCTTGTCTTCCCTTCATGTTAGAAAAACTAACTTGCTTCCTCAACTTTGGAAATACATCCTTGTGCGTTATGGTGCTAATCAAAATACACACTGCACATTAATAATAACACGATGGAATTATTTGGTTCCTAACCCTGAATCACTTGTGAGGGGAGAATGTAATATACTTTCTACCTTATTTGAAACCTAATTTAGACCGTTAATTGACTCTCCCAATTTAAAGGGTCTCTCCCGGATTTTCTGTATGAATTGATTGGGTTAATTCCCTAATTAACTGGTTGATTTATTTGATTACCCTGTTTATGAACTCTGAGTTATTTTTGCCTTACTTATTTTACCTTACTAAGTTCTATATAAACTCTCACTCTGATTCTTCTAAAACGAACACAAATCAGAAAGAAATTCACACGCGCACACACACACTTTGCTCTCCCCTTTTTTGTGTTTACTACATTGTCTAGCCGGCTGAAAGCCAAGGCTAGACCACTGAGTTCTGCATACTTTCACCTTCTGTTTGCTGTCTTTAACGGGTATGTCTCCCCTCTTAATATCCCTTTACACGCATTGAAACCATACCTATGTGTTTCCTGTTCATTGCTCTAACTATTTCTATGTAGTTAAATCCATGCCTTCTTTTGTTTGTTGATCTTAATTAACATGTTTACTTCTATATTTAAACTTCCAGCTTTCCAGTTTATTTCTTTTAATCAGCATGTTCACTTCCGTGTTTAAACTTCTATCTTCCATGTCTATTGACCTCAATTAGTATGGCCACTTCTGTGTAATTAGATCCATGTCTTTTTTGTGAATTGATTCCAATTAGTGTGACTACCTCTGTCTTTTTGTTTATTGACCTTAGTTAGCCTGAGTACTTCCATGAAGCCAGGCTTCTATGTCTTTCCTGTCTATTGCTTTAAGTCAGCATGATTACTTCTGTTGCTACGTCCTATCCAATGTTGTGTAATCTGGTTATTTAAACTTATGTGCTTCCTGTTTTGGCTTTTGATCAGTATGTTTATCCCTGTTGAGTGTTGTGGAATCTGGTTGTTATAATATGTCAACCTGCTTTGTGTTAACTAGCATGCTATCACTCTTGACCAGTTCTATGTGTTCCTGCTTCAGGACTTCTATGTTCCTAACCCCTACCACGCTTCTTGGTATAGTTGTCTGTTATTATTCTGCTCCCAGCATGCTATGTGACCCACTTAGTGTTAATTAATGAACAAAGTTAAATCTAGGCAATGTAAAGCTTTGCTTGAAATGGTTGTGATCCTGTTTTTGTCCTTTGTTTGATTGTTGTAAGTCTTTGTTTGAACTCAGAGTGCTGCAATGACTTTGTTTATTCCTGTTTTACTTCTAAACTGGTTTTCTTAAAACTATTCCCTATTTTCATATACTATTTTCCAACTCCTACTCTTAGAATACCTAGGGTCCTGCCCCTCCAGTGTGAGCACTGCCTAGGAGTCCATGAGACTCCTCCGAAGTCTGACGCACTGGGACTGGCTCTTCCACACATGCAAAAAACTGTTTCTTCAAAGGGTTCCTGGTGTGAGCATTTCCCGGGGTCCTTGAGGCCCTTGGGAACTTTGACACACCAGGATACCATTTTGGTACTATGAGATACTGGCATTTCGGACTTGGGTGAAGGCCTGGTTTTCCAAGTTTTATTTTGGGCCTATCCGGCACCCTATAGTGTAGTGATTTCATTTTGTAATCTATTTACACTTGGTCTGTAATAATAATTCTTGTTAAAACAGATATTGGGGATATTAGTAAAACTGAGATGGACTTTTTATATATTTTGTGGGGACCAGGTACAATTCATGCCCATAGGTTTGTTATGATTATATACATGCAATTAGAAACCATGCCTATAGGACTATTCTGCGCATTAGAAATCATGTTTATATGACTCATCTCGTTATTTGTCCTAAATTTCTACTTTTCATTCTAAAAAATCCTGCATTCTCACATGTGCATTAGAAATCATGTTTTTAGGCCACTTATCAATTCTGTGTATTAGAGATCATGTTGCACTCGCTTAGATATCATGCCTATAGGTATAAAAACAGTTCCAACACTTAGTATCATGCTTATAGAGATAAATGCGTAAAATCAATTTCTGTGTTTATGCTTGTGATCATCCTCAGCACATAGACAACATAGGGTCTAAACGGATAAAAACTGCATGTTTAAAATCAATCACTGGTTTAGAGTTATGGTCCTGATTAATGCTTGGATAACATGTTTAGAGGATACTGCTGATCCAAATCTGGGCAAGCATGTAGGACAACTAAAATTCTGAAGTTCTGAATTGTGTTTGTGTGACTGGTTATAAACTGCCCAGATTCAGTAAGTCATAAAATCAGTAGGCAAACTGATTAGGTGTTCACTGCCTCGCCTTAACAAATGATGCATATTCTGCTTTTGTGCTCACCTAGATATCCTTCTATAGGACTTTAAAGTGTTAAAAATTTCCGTTTGAGACGTGCAATTGTTTACTTATTTGTGGAGGTAAATATGAGTTGTTGACTGCTTTGTTATATGATAGTCCTATCTGTTTTGTTTGTTGCTTAGATTTTATCTTTTTAAGCACTATAGGTGAGTCTAGAACCACCTTATAGAGGTCCTAAACACCTCCAGGGCCATAGGTAAAGGGACGGGTAATGCACCCATAAAGTACGTATTCGATTAGAATCGCTTAAGTAATTATTAAGGGGAGGGTAATTTGGTAGTAAAGGATATGATGACCTGTGCGCTAATGCTACACGTAACACCTCTATTTGGGGAAAGTTTACCGAGTATTGCACAGAAATGATCCTATAGGCTAATAAACCTAAGACCCCTTTTGTTCCTTTTCTTTTTAAAATGATCTTTACTTGTTTAATTTGCTTTATGACTAATTCACTAAAAGGAGTTTGGCCGGGACCCACCGTTGTAGACCTCGAGTGGGGCCTAATATCTTCCCCTCAAGATAATTTCGAGCCCTTACCCAATATCTGGTAATATAAATCGGTTTATGAGTTACTTGCATTAGGTTCCCTAACGTACCTTAAATTCATTAGGTGGTGACTCTTCAAATTCCATACCCCTTCCCTAAAGGAAATGAGTTGTCCCAAAAGATGTCGAAACCCGGACTCTGCGAGGAAAAAAGGGGGCGCGACATTCAGTGCCTATTGTTCGTGAGTTCCCGAGGTATTTCCTGCAGACCTACCGGGGATGCCACCCGACAGGGATATTTATTTTTGCATTGATGTGGCTTCGGGCACTCAACCCATTTCTATTCCTCCATACCGAATGGCCCCACCAGAATTGAAATAATTGAAAGAGAAGTTGCAAGACTTGCTTGATAAGGGCTTCATTAGACCTAGAGTGTCACCCTGGGGTGCACCGGTTTTGTTCGTGAAGAAGAAGGATGAATCGGTGAGGATGTGTATAGATTACCGATAGTTAAATAAAGTCACCATCAAGAATAAATATCCATTGCTTAGAATTGATGATTTATTTGATTAGCTTCAAGGTGCCAGGGTTTTTTCAAAAATAGATTTGAGATCGGGCTACCATCAGTTGAAGATTAGGGCATCTGATGTTCCTAAGACAACCTTTCAGACGAGGTATGGGCACTATGAATTCCAGGTGACGTCATTTGGCTTGACTAATTCCCCAGCAGCCTTTATGGACTTGATGAATCAGGTTTTCAAGACTTATCTAGATTCTTTCGTAATTTTGTTCATTGATGATATCCTAATATACTCCCGTAGTCGGGAGGAGCATGAGCAGCACCTCCGGATAGCGCTCCAGACTTTGAGGAATAGTCAGCTGTATGCAAAATTTTCAAAATGAGAGTTCTGGTTAGGTTCAATAGCTTTCGTGGGTCAAATCGTATCAGCAGAGGGTATTCAGGTAGATCCTAAGAAGATAGAGGCAGTCAAGAACTGGCCTAGACCCACTTCAGCCACGGAAATCATAAGCTTCTTGGGTTTGGTGGGTTATTACCGTCGTTTTGTGGAGGGATTTTCATCTATAGCAACCCCAATGACTAAATTGACTCAGAAAGATTCCCCATTAAAATGGTCAGACGAGTGTTAGGCGAGCTTTCAGAAGCTTAAGACAGCCTTGACTTCAGCACCAGTGTTTGTGTTGCCATCAGGTTCAGGGTCTTTCACGGTATATTGTGATGCCTCCGGTGTTGGTCTTGGAGCGGTGTTGATGCAGGAAGGCAGGGTGATTGCATATGCGTCTCGGCAGTTGAAAGTTCATGAGAAGAATTATCCCGGCCATGACTTAGAGTTGGCAGTCATTGTTCACGCATTGAAGATTTGGAGGCACTATCTCTATAGTATGCCGTGTGAGGTTTTCACGGATCATCGCAGTCTTCAGTACTTGTTCAAGCGAAAGGATCTTAATTTGAGGCAGAGAAGATGGTTATAGTTATTGAAAGATTATGACATCATTATATTGTATCATCCGGGGAAGGCCAATATGGTGGTCGATGCATTGAGTAGGAAGGGAGTAAGTATGGCAGCCTTGCATTCATTCTAGTCGGTGAGAGACCATTAGCTTCAGGCAATTAGACTTTGGCTAATCAGTTTGTGAGGTTGGATATTTTGCCCAGCCGTTTTCTAGCTTGTACGGTCGCCCGGTCTTCTTTATTTGAGCGTATAAGAGATCAGCAGGATGATGACCCGCATTTGATGGTCCTTAGGGACACAGTTTGGCACAGTGGTGCCAAGCAGGTTACAGTTGTAGATGATGGTGTTTTGAGGATGTAGGGTCGTATATGTGAGCCTAATATTGATGGGCTTCGTGAGTTGATCCTTGAAGAGGCTTACAATTCTAAGTATTCTATTCACCCGGGTGGCCAAGATGTACCAAGACCTGCGACGGCATTATTGGTGGCGGAGGATGAAGAAGGATATTGTTGCTTATGTGGCTCGTTGCTTGAATTATCAACATGTGAAGTATGAGCATCAGAGACCCGGTGGTTTGCTTCAGCAGATAGAAATTCCTGAGTGAAAGTGGGAGCATATCACTATGGACTTCGTTGTTGGACTCCCACAGACTCAGAGGAATTTCGACGTTGTTTGGGTTATTGTGGATCGGCTGACCAAATAAGCACATTTCATTCTGGTGGAAAGTACTTATACTTCGGAGTGATTGGCAGAGATATACATTCGGGAGATTGTGCATCTTCATGGTATGCCAGTGTCTATCATTTCTGATCGAGGTACGCAGTTTACCTCGCACTTTTGGAGGGCAGTTCAGCGTGAGTTGGGTACACGGGTTGAGTTGAGCACAACATTCCATCCGCAGAAGGACGGACAGTCCGAGCAAACTATTTAGATCTTGGAGGATATGATTCGTGCCTGTATTATTGACTTTGGAGGTTCTTGGGATCAGTTTTTGCCATTAGCGGAGTTTGCCTACAATAACAACTACCAGTCGAGCATTCAGATGGCTCCCTATGAGGCATTATATGGTAGACGGTGCAGATCTCCAGTTGGATGGATTATGCCGGGAGAGGCTTGGTTATTTCGTACAGACCTAGTTCATGAGGCCTTGGAAAAGGTCAAGATTATACAGGATCGACTTCGTACAGCTCAGTCTAGGAAAAAGAGTTATGCCGACCGTAAGGTTCGTGATGTGGCATTCATGGTGGGAGAGAGAGTATTACTTTGGGTATCGCCCATGAAGGGTGTTATGAGGTTCGGGAAGAAGGGCAAGCTAAGCCCTAGGTATATCGGGCCATTTGATATTCTGGAGAGACTTGGGGAGGTAGCTTATAGACTTGCGTTGCCTCCATGGATATCCTCAGTTCATCTGGTAATCCATGTATCGATGCTTCGGAAATATCATGGTGACCCGTCCCACGTGTTAGATTTCAGCTCTGTCCAATTGGACAAGGATTTGACTTATGAGGAGGAGTAGGTAGCCATTTTAGATCGGCAGGTTCGTCAGTTGAGGTCAAAGAGTTACCCTTGAGTTCGAGCGCAGTGGAGAGGTCAGCCTATCGAGGCAGCTTCTTGGGAGTCCGAGTCGGACATGCAGGGTAGATATCCCCACTTATTCGCCAATTCATGTACTTTTCTATGTCCGTTCGAGGACGAACGTTTGTTTTAGAGGTGGAGATTATGACGACCCAAAAGGCCATCTTATGAATTAAGACTCCAACTCATTAGCCTTAAAAATACTAATTTTAATTTCTCCGATTAGCGTGCACAGTCAGGGCATGAATCCGAAAAGCCTTTATGTGAAAATATGAGAAGTAATAATTTTTAGAGTAAAAAATTAGATTTTTTGTTGACTTCGGTCAATATTTTGAATAAACGGACCCGGATTCGTGTTTCAACTATCCCGGGAGGTCCGCAGTAAAATATGGGACTTGGTCGTATGCCCGGAATTGAATTCCGAGATCCCTAGCTTTAGAAATCAATTTTTGAAGAAAATTTTGTGCTGGATTTTTCATGAAATAAACAAAATGAATTAAGGTTTGAAACCGTTGGTATCGGGCCCGTATTTTGGTTTCGAAGCCCGCTATAGGTTTTTTATAATGTTTAAGTACTATCTGTGAAATTTGGTGGAAATCGGAGTTCATTTGACGTGATTCGGACGTCCGTTTGAGAAAATAGTGAATTTGAAGTGTTCTTGAGAAAATCATGAGTTTTGAGGTTAAATTCATAATTTTAGGTGTTATTTTTGTGATTTGATCGCATGAGCAAGTCAGTATGATGTTTTTAGACTTCCGTGCATGTTTGGTTTAGAGCCTGAGGGCTCGGGTGAGTTTTGGATAGGCTAAAGGATGTTTTGAACTTAGAAATAACTGTTGTTTTGTTGTTTCTGGTGCACAAACGAATTGTTCTTCGCGTTCGCGTAGGTTCACTCATGAACGTGTAGAGTAACTTTGCTGAGGAAGAAATCTTTCTTCGCGAGACACGAACGCGAAGCACTGGCGGGTAGTACCCTTCGCAAACATGCCCTCCCCTCCGCGAACGCGATGTGTTATGGGAATGGGGGAGGGGAGTCGAATTTCTCTTCGCGAAAGCGACCACTGGGCCGCGAACGCGTTGGTTAGGCGGGCTTAACTTCGCGAACATGGACAGCCCATCGCGAACGCGAAGGCCTTTGGGCCTTAATTCTCCGTGAACGCGACAGGCCCATCGCGAACGCGATGAAGGCTTGTCAGGCGACTTAAAACAGATTTTAAACCGGGCAGCAGCTATTTTCCTCACATTTTCTAACTAAAAAGACATAGAGGCAATTTTCAACATAAACACTCTTCCCCAAAGTGTTAGTAACTGATTCCAAACAATTTTCAATCAAAAATCAAGGGTTTTCATGGTAGAAATTGGGGGTTGGGTAGAATTAGAGAATTTAGTAAAAATGGAATTTGGACCTTGAATTGAGGTCGGATTTCGAAACTAATTACATATTCGGGCTCGGGGGTGAATGGGTAAACAAAATTTGGTCCGAACCTCGAGTTTAGACCAAGCAGGCCCGGGGATGGTTTTTAACTTTTTTTGAGAACACTTAGGAAAACTATAGTTTTGCATTAAAGTTAGTTCCTTTAGCACTAATTAATGATTATTGAACTAATTATGATTAGATACGAGTGTGTTGGAGCTGAATTCGAAAGGAAAAGTTGTAATTGAGCAGTGAGTGGCCTGCGAAATTGAGGTAAGTGTTTGGTTTAAACTTGACTTGAGGGAATGGGAATCCTCGACTTAAATGCTATGTGAATTTGCATTTGCGTGGTGTATAAGTGAGGTGACGAGTATCTAGGCACCACCAAATTATCTGTTTAGTATGTTCCCTTCCCCGTTTCTAATTTATTTTACTCATGTCTTAATTGTTTCATGATCTTTGATGCCTTCATGTCTACTTGTTTTGATTACTTGTTTGTTAGATATTGTTTCACTTAGTTGGGAGTATTAATTTTTCCTTAATTTCATTTTGGTACAGTAACGGTTGAGCTGGTGTCGCGCCCCCCTTTTTCCTCGCGGAGTCCGGGTTTCGACATTTTTGGGACAACTCATTTCCCTATGGGACGGGGTATGGAATTTGAAGAGTCGCTACCTAACGAATTAAGGTGCATTGGGGAACCTAAAGCAAATAATTCATGAACCGGTTTACTTTACCAGAGATTGGGTAAGGGCTCGAAATTACCTTGAGGAGAAGGTGTTAGGCACCCCTCGAGGTCCACAATGGTGGGTCCCGGCCAAACTCAATTTAAGCGAATTAGTCATAAAGCAATTTAAACAAATAAAGATCATTTTAAAACGGGAATAAAAGGGGGTCCTAGGTTTATTAGCCTATAGGATCACTTTTATGCAACACTCGGTAACCTTCCTTAAATAGAGGTGTCACACGGAGCATTAGCGCACAGGTCGTCATCTCCTTTACTACCCAATTACCCTTCCCCTTTCCAATTATCATCTAAGCGTTTTAATAGTATCTGATACTGTATTATATGCGTGCGCTACCCATCCCTTACTTATGGCCCTGGAGGTGTTTAGGACCTCTATTTTAAGGTGGTTCTAGACTCACCTATGTTTCTTAAAAGGAGAAAACTAAGCGACAAGAAAAAATCATATGGGACCGTCACATAAGGAGCAATTAAAGGGGCTAATATTTACCTCCACAAATAGACAAATAGTTGCACGCTTATTCAAACAAACAGTTTTTAAAAGATTTAGGAGTCCCATAGGAATGATATCTAAATGAGCATAAACATAATATATAGCAGTTTTATCAAGCGAGGCAGCGAATACCTATAAATTTGCCTACTGATTTTTGTTAATATAGAATCTGAGCACGTTTCAAGCAGGAAGAAAATCACAATTTTAACAGAGGATTTTAATTATCCCACAGGCTTGCATAAGTGATAACCAGGTAGAATACTATAGACATGATATCTAAACGTTAATCATGGCTCTTTTAGATCTTATAGGCATGCTTTCTATGTGCTGAAACTGATTACAAGCATTGTGACATCTAAACAAAGAAACTGATTTCATACATTTTTTTTCTGTAGGCATGATATCTAGGAGAATGAAGTTGTTAACTAATTTCCAAGCGAATTCAACAAAAGAACCTAGAAACATGATTTCTAATGCACACATAGAGGTTTTGAAAATATGGTAGTTGAGGCAGAATTGATAACGACCTAGAAGCAGGATTTCGAAGATACAAATGTCAAAATTCAGGATTTCAAAGAATGAGATAAGTCCTATGGGCATGATTTATAATGCATATAAATCATCCCCACAATAACCTAAAGGCATGACTTCTACCCGAACCCAACAAAAAATACATATAAAGTCCCTCCCCATCTTTTACTAATAACCCCATATCTGTTTTATAAAGATTGTTATTACAGGACAATACAAATGAATTATATAATGAAAATCACTATACTATAGGGAGCCTTGGCAGGCCCAATGTTAATCCTGGAAGCCAGGCCTCCAAGCAAGTCTGAGGTACAACAATAGTCCATAATACACCAAATGGCTTCTGGTGTGTCAAAGTTTCCAAGGACCTCAGGGACCCTGGGCAGTGCTCACACCAGAACCTTTTCAAAGAAATAATGTTTTTTTGTAAACAAGTTTGGAAAGGCCAGCCCCAGTGTGTTAGAGTTGGGAGGAGTCTAATGGACTCCTAAGCAGTGCTCACACTGGAGGGGCAGGACCCTAGATATCTAAGAGTAGGAGTTGGAAAAAAAGGTAGGAGATAGTTTTTTTTTTAAAAAGCTTGGATTTTAGAAATGAACAGAAACAAATTACAAGATCACAAACTGAACAGAACCACATCTTAGCAGATTGGTTCAGACATGGGTACCAATAGTCACAGCAAGAGCAGGATCGAATTATAGGCAAAACAGGGTCACAATTGAGTCAAACAAGGTTTCACATTGCTGAAGTTGACTTAGTTTATTAACTATTACTAGGTGGAATCACATAGACATGTATTTGGCAGAGAAAAACATGCTCAAAAATGACTAATCAGACATCCATACAGAAAAGATAGTAGGAATATAAAGCACATTAGTCTTGAAAGAAGTACACATAAATCATGAATTGATCAGGAACATGCTAAGGTAAATTATCAGCACATAGGACAAGACAGGAATGGAGGCATGCTAGTTGAGAAGGAGATAGACAGTAACTACATAGCAAACAAGAGCATCAAAGTCTGAAATAAACTATTACTATAAAACACATGGAACAACATAAAATAGTAAGAACTAAGGCATAGTGGTTAATGAAAAAGATGGTTAGGAATCAGATTTCAAAACAGAAGCATATTGGAATTCATAATAAAAATGACTACATAGTATATAGAAGAAAACATGATAACAGAAATTAGGGCATATCAGTTAAAAGATAGTAATCAGGAAAGTGAAGGCAAGTTGAATCCAATAGTCTAGCCTTGGATTTCAGCCGGCTAGACAGTGCAGCAAACACAAGTAATAGAAAGAATTGCAATGGAGAGTGTGTGTGAGTAAGAGTTTGTGTGTGTGTGTTTCTGTATCTTTCTGAGTGTGTTCGTGTGTCTTTAAAATTAGAAGGGAGGTGGGGTGCGGAGGTGTGGGTGAGGGGATTATATAGCACTTAGTAGGGTAAAACAAATAAGGCAAAGAATATTAGACTTCATAAATAAGGTATACAAATAAAGTCAACCAGTTAATTGGGGTTAAACCCAACTAATTAGTACAAACAGAATCCGGGAAAGACACCTTAAAATAAGGAGAATCAATTACCAGCCCAGATTGGGATTCAAATAAGGCAGGAAATAAGTCATAGGCCATTTGTAAGTCGGTTAGAGTAAATCAAAACCTAGAAATCAGGCTAATAAACTAATTAAGGCAAGTAATACCAATTAGGAGTCATAAATAAGGAAAATAGGTAAATATCACAGAGAAGTACTAATTTCAACCGAAAAATATGATTTCAAACCTTAATCAGGCGGATAAAATCAATTATCCGCTGTTAATTGACATGGCAAAAATAACAGGCAAATATTGAAACGAACAGTGAAATAATTAAACAAACAAGGGATTAGAACATATGCATGGAAAATCAGTAGAACCAGTAAAGAGAATCTTTTTGCAGAGAACTTAAAGATGAAACCCTAGTTTTAGAAAAAAACATTGAAGTCGATTAATAGTAAGAAAAGCAGAAGGTTTTTAAAAGAAAAATACCAGATAAACTTAAAATCATCTCAGATCTTCTAGGATCTGAACAGAATCAAGTAGAAAGATATTAGGGTTTTGAAGAATGGAACAAGGTGAGAAAAATCCAGTTAAGAACCGGAGTTTCAAGCCATAAACATAAAAAATAACAATACTCACAAACATAGTGACAAACACAAGGCAAGTTCATCGAAAAGTGAAGAGTTTAGGTCGACTCTGATTTGAATCTCTTTGAGATTCCTTCATACCATGAAGAAGTCGAACAACCAGTGAAGGTAAGAGACCGGCTGGGGCCTTAAATCACCGGGAAACCCCATGGAACTAAGGGTTTTCGGTGACGACGACTAGGGTTAGGGGAGAGTCTGAGAGAGAATAGATGAGGGAAAGGAAGCAGGGGTGGAGAAATTAGAGAAGTGACTAGGGTTAGGGGTAGTTGGTGTTAATTAAAAAAGAAAATGATTTCTTTTGAGATCAACGACCAGGATTTGATCTGAGAGGGGTTAGGCGGGTTAAGAATTGAGTCAGGGTATTTAGGCTATAAACTTAATTGGGCTGGGGGTAATGTTTTGGGCTAGGTCCGAAATTAAAACAAAATTAAAAAGGCTATTTGTTAAATACATAATTAGTTTGATAAATAATCTGTAAAATAGTTAATAAATTATAAAAAATGATTTTTATGCATAAAAATGATTTAAAATAATTACTTAATATTATAAAAATATAAAATGCTATTTTCTGGTGAAATAAGGTAATTATGCACACATGGGTTATTATTGCAAAGTTATTGCAATTATAACCCTAAAAAATGTAAATGTGGCTACTCATGAAATAATTAAAGCTTAGTATAAATAAATGACAAAAACTAAGCAATAAAAATTATTATAAAACCATTTGTGATGCAATTAGTAATTATTTATATAATAGAATACTGGGATAAATTGATAAAAATTCTTTAAAAAAAATACAGAAATTATTAATTGATGCTCATGCATTGTTTTGAAGCCATATATGCATTTTAAAATAATTGGGGAAAATTGGGTATCTACAGCTGCCCCTCTTTACCCGTGAAGGATGAAAGAGTTATCGGGTAAAGATTTAATGGCCAATTTTGACCGAGTATGGTGATTTGAGAGCCATAGGCCGCACTCTAGTCTCCGAGCTACCTACATATCCCTGGTTTTACAGGAATCAGGCGGTGTGTAGTTCTGGATTCACCGACGAAATATGTCGGTGAAGTCATCACAAGAACAGACACAAGGTTTTGAATGGTTGCGGTGAGTGGTCAGGTTTGAAATAATTTGAAGGAACTGGAGCGGGATTGCTCCCATTGGGATAATGGTTGCTCAATCGGGTTACCAGCAAATGAAAGATGCACTACAAGCATATATTTAAACGTGATGCGAATTCCCTTCAGACCATGAGAATTGTCTTCAGACGGTTGAGGATGACGTCCTTAGACCATGATGTCTTGGGCCATGAATTGTGCGGGAAGGGATTCCCAGGCCATGAAATGGTGTTCTCGAGCCATGAAAATAGTGCCTTCGAATTATGACGCATTTGAATAATTATATGCAAGTTTGAGAGATCCTCATGCCATGTCATAGTGTCTTCCCGCTATGAGGATGGTGCCTTCAGACTATGACGCCTTCGGACAAGTTGGCGGTATTTCAGCCTATGAAGTGCAAAGACATGATGCTAGAAGCAACAAGACAGGGCTTAGTCTTGTATGAAGTTGAGGGTAGAGCTTGGCCTGATAGAATAGAATAAGTAATTCAAGAGAGACAATGCTTAGTCTCATGCAAAGTTCGGGACAAGGCTTAGTCCGATGCAAAGAGAAGGCAGGGCTTAGCCTTATGCAAGATTCGGGACATGGCTTAGTCCCATGCAAAGAGAAGGCAGTGCTTAGCCTTATGCAAGATTCGGGACATGTCTTAGTCCCATACAAAGACAAAGGAAGTGCTTAGCCTTATGTAGGATTCGAAACATGGCTTAGTATCATGCAAAGAGAAGGCAGTGATTAGCCTTATGCAAGATTCGGGACAGGGCTTAGTCCCATGCAAAGAGAAGGCAGTGTTTAGCCCTATGCAAGATTCGGGACAGGGCTTAGTCCTATGCAAAGAGAAGGCAGTGCTTAGCCTTATGCAGGATTCGGGACAAGGCTTAGTCTCATGCAAAGAGAAGGCAATGTTTAGCCTTATTCAAGATTCGGGACATGGCTTAGTCCCATGCAGATAGGCAGGGTGTAGCCTCATGAAAGATTGAGACAGAGCTTAGTCTCATGCAAATAGAAGACAGAGCTTAGCCTTATGCAAGTAGGGAGGCAGGGCTTAGCCTCATGCAAGATTGAGACAGAGCTTAGTCTCATGCAAATAAGTGATAGTAGAGTTTTTCTTAGCTGGAAGTGAGTTTGGTATCTTTATTGCTACGAAGGCTATGATTCCAAGGTGTGCATATTCCTTATTCCTGCATTCAAATAAAAGTCGTGAGTTTTGCAGGGAAGGCTGGTTCGTGTCTTCGTCTGCTTGCTTGATATGCTCTGTTCCATCTGAAGAACTTGTTCAAATTATCGGGGTAGCGTTCTCTAAAGCAGAGTTTATGTTCAAAAGCACGCGTGCATAATTTTCAAAGACATAGTAAAATATAGTTAGAAATTGGTTAGATGAACCAGTGACTGTGACACGATCAAATACATTGTGACTGCTTCTACCATAGAATTTTGAGGGTCCTCCTCAAAATTTTGCCCCAGTTAACTGAATAACACTTCTGACTGCTCTATATGCTGCGATTGGCTGAACTTGCTTCGGAATTTTGAGGGTCCTCCTCAAAATTCTTCCCCAGTCTCTGATTATGGGGGAAATGGAAATTTTATTGAATTGTGACCGAACCCACATGGCTGCCTATGTATCCCCTCTTAAGCGGGAATCAGGTCGAGCATAGTTCAATTTACATCATCTAGAAAAGTGTAGGATGATTTACACGTAATATCTTTTGACTGCATCTGAGTTGACTGAATTTGGCCAAATTTCTCTGTCCATTTCTGCGAGTATGAGGGATCCTCCTGTCAATACCCTGTGAACCATGTAAGGACCTTGCCATTTGTGAGAGAATTTCCCTTTGGCTTCATCTTGATGCGAGAAAATCTTCTTCAACACCAGTTGCCCTAGTGTGAACTGTCTCGGCTTGAATCTTTTGTGGAAGGCTCTGAACATTCTGTTCTGATAAAGTTGTCCGTTACATACCGCATTCATCCTCTTTCCGTCTATGAGGGCTAGCTACTCATAACGGCTCCTTATCCATTCTGCGTCGCTGAGCTCAGCTTCTTGTATGATTCTCAGGGAAGGAATTTCTACTTCGACAGGAATGACATCTTTAGTACCATAAACCAACAAATAAGGAGTTGCCCCGGTTGATGTGCAGACTGTGGTACGGTATCCCAGTAAGGGGAATGGTAGCTTCTCGTGCCATATTTTATGATTTTCTACCATTTTCCTCAGTATCTTCTTGATATTTTGTTGGCAGCTTCCATGGCTTTGTTCATTTGGGGCCTATATGATGTGGAATTCTTGTGCTTGATTTTGAAAGTCTCACACATGGCTTTCATTAGATCGCTGTTGAAATTGGTGGCATTGTCAGTGATGATGGAATATGGAACCCCGAACCGACAAACAATTCGGTCGCGAACAAAATCCGCAACGACCTTCTTGGTTACATCTTTGTAAGATGTAGCTTCAACCCATTTAGTGAAGTAGTCGATAGCCACTAAAATAAACCGATGCCCATTTGAGGCGGTGGTAACTCTTGGATGGATTTGACCTTCAATGGATCCAATTCTATTCCCTGGCGACGATGATGAATCCCAATAGATTTCTGGCAGAAACCCCGAATGCACACTTTGCGGGGTTTAGCTTCAGGTTGTACTTCCGTAGTCTGTCGAAGAATTTCCTCAAGTCTGCTATGTGATCTATGGCCTTCTTGGATTTAATGATGACATCATCCACATATACCTTGATTTCTTTGTGCATCATGTCATGAAAAATAGTAGTCATGGCCCTCATGTAGGTGGCCCCAACATTCTTTAAGCCGAATGGCATCATCTTGTAACAGTACACACCTCATGGTGTAATGAAAGCCGTTTTCTCAGCATCCTCCTCGTCCATCCAGATTTGATGGTAACCGATGAAGCAGTCCATAAAAGACTGGAGCTCATGCTTAGCAGAATTGTCGATCAAGATGTGTATATTTGTAAGCAGGAAATCATCCTTTGGGCTGGCTCTGTTGAGATCCTGATAATCGACACAAACTCTAACTTTCCCTTCCTTCTTCGGAACTGGCACAATGTTGGCTAGCCAAGTTGGATATTCAACTACATTGAGTACCTTGGCTTTGATCTGCTTAGTAACCTCCTCTTTGACTTTCAGGCTCATATCAAGCTTGAATTTCCTGAGTTTCTGCTTTACGGGCGGGCACATTGGATTTGTGGGCAACTTGTGGGCCACAATGGACGTGCTTAATCCGTCCATATCGTCGTAAGACCACGCAAAGATGTCCTCATAATCTTTCAAGAAACAAGTGTATTCCTCTTTCTCTAACGGTGACAAGTGGATACTGATGGGGGCCTCCTTGATGGTTTCAGAATTTCCCAAGTTAACTATCTCATTTTCGTCCAAGTTGGACTTAGGTTTGTTCTCAAAATCCTCTACTTCTCTGACGTTCTCCTCGGGTATTGCATCCTCTTCTTCTGAATCACTATCCTTTTGTTGCGTTGTCTTATTACATGTCACCGTTGTCGACTCATAGAGATAGGAAATAGTAATGTTGTATGGATAAAGATATGAGAGAAAAGTGGTAATAATAAACATCAATTCATTGAAAGTGTTTAGCAAAAGTGATTTTTCAAATAATAACATTTTTTGGAATATTGAAAAATATTATTTAGAACAAAAGAAAAAGTGCAAAAGTGGAAATCATCATTTTTTTAGAAAAGTGAACAATGCTATTCAGCTTGCTACCCCGGAACTCGTCGGGCCCTTGATGGTCTAACAATCCAGTTCTTGAGGAATGCTCCTCTCTCCACAGCTTGGATGGCAGGGCCTTCCTCCTCCTCCTCCTCCTCCTCGACAATCACACAACAGTCCATATCATCATCTTCCAAGAAAAATTCCTTAATGTTGCCAATGCTTCTTCTTCCTCTGATCCCTATATGATATCGGCCTGACGGAAGGTCTGACTCAAGTGCGGCATAGGTTGCTCAAGAGGGTAGTATGGACTATGCCATGGTGGTGACCAATCATCGTATTCCTGCCAGGTGTACTGATACCCTATCCCAAAGGTTGTACCATGGCGTTTCAACTGTATTGGCTTGGAGATACCCTAAAGGCCTTACCGAGCCCCCTTCCAGGTTCGTACCCTTGCCATGCCATTATATTCTCTATTTTGCTACTCCACCATTTATCATTTTCAATCGCGTTAACACACTCGATGCAATGGTAGGTTTCTCTGCCTAACTTCCTTCTATTTTCAACCACCGGAACAGTATGACTGGTGTAAATAGGGTTGTTCTCATCTCCATGGATAATTACTTCCTGGTGGTTCCATTCGAACTTCACGGCCTGATGTAAAGTAGATGCTACAGCCCCAGCGGCGTGTATCCATGGTCGTCCCAACAACAGATTGTAAGAGGCGGATATGCCCAGTACATGAAAATTAACATCAAACCATGTAGGGCCCATCTGCAGGCAGAGATTAGTTTCTCTAATGGTAGCTCTCTGAGACCCGTCGAATGCTTTTACATTCATAGTTCCCTCTTGTATCTCATGTAGGCCTTTGCCCAACCTCTTCAACATTGTCAATGGGAAAATATTGAGGTTGAATCCTCCGTCAATCAAAACTCTGGCGATAAACTTATATTCGCATTGCATTGTGATGTGCAGTGCCCTATTGTGATTCAATCCTTCAGGCGGCAGCTCGTCCTCGTGGAAGGTGATTTTATGGCTTTCTAGCACCTGCCCCACCATTATGGCCATTTCTCCACTAGTGATGTTGTTGGGTACATATGCTTCACTCAACACCTTCATTAGAGCATTCCTGTGTGCCTCGGAATTTTGCAGCAGCGACATGATAGATGTCTGAGCGGGAGTCTTGTTCCGATGATCAATGACAGAGTAATCCCTTGCATGTACCTTCGTCTAGTGGTCATCTGGACCAGTTTCAATGACGGGCGGTTTGTTAGAAGCTTGCTTACTGGTTTCTCCTTAGTGTTCAGGTGTATAAAACCTTCCTGTTCTGGTCATTCCTTGTGCAGTGCCGGATTCTTCTTTCTTTGACTTTCTCTTTCTTCTAGCCTCAGCCACATAATCCCAAGGTACAACATTGGAACTGAAGGGTGGTGTGGATTCCATCATTACAGTGAAAGGTGTGTCCACCTCCACTTCAAGCAGAATGAGTGGTATTACTTCTACTTCTAAAGGAATCGATGGGGCTATCTCGACTTCAACTGGTGGTTGTACCTGTACCACAATGGGATTGAGTGTGACTGCAGGTTTCTTAGGATCATCACCTTCTCGAATAAGCCCGATTGATCCCACGGGATCCCACTCTTCATCATTTTCTATCACATTGACCCCTCCACTCATATGATATGGTAGAGGATTGTTGCAGAGATCGGGTGTAGCTTCCTTTGCCTGTATGACACTTACTATCAATCAGTGTCTGGATCTTATCCTTCAATGTCCGAAACTCGTCAATAGTGTGTCCCTTCATGCTGGAGTGATATGCATAGGTCTTGTTTGGATTGACCCATTGAGATGAATTCTCCATTGCCACAGCGGGAATAGGGGTGACATAACCAGCAACCTTTAACCTTTCGTACAACTGGTCGATGGGTTCAGCAATGGCGGTATATTGTCTGGGTGGTTTGCGATCAAAGTTAGGCATGGGTTTTTGGTAATTTGGACGAGTTGGAGGTGACTGAAAGTAAGATGGTTGGGAACTATATGTATGGTAGGCGGTAGCGGGTTGGGAATATCTGGGAGGTGATAGTTGATATGCAGGTGGATGGGGTCTGGTATACAAATGGAGTTTTGGGTCTTTGGGCAACCATTATTGTTCCCACATCTTTATTCTTCGATATACCACCTAATTGCAATGCTTTGTCCCCCAGCAGAGTCGCCATGCTGTCGTGCCTCCCCTTTTTCCTCGCGGAGTCTGGGTTTCGATATTTTTGGGACAACTCGTTTCCCTTTGGTACGAGGTATGGAATTTGAAGAGTTGCCACCTAACGGATTAAGGTGCGTTAGGGAACCTAAAGCAAATAACTCATAAACCGGCTTACTTTACCATAGATTGGGTAAGGGCTCGAAATTACCTTGAGGGGAAGGTGTTAGGCACCCCTCGAGGTCCACAACAGTGGGTCCCGACCAAACTCAATTTAAATGAATTAGTCAAAAAGCAATTTAAACAAATAGAGATCACTTTAAAACGGGAATAAATGGGGTCTTAGGCTTATTAACCTATAGGATCACTTCTATGCAATACTCGGTAACCTTCCTCAAATAGAGGTGTCACGCGTAGCTTTAGCGCACATGTCATCATCTCCTTTACTACCCAATTACCCTTCCCCTTTCCAATTATCATCTAAGCGTTCTAATAGTATCCGGTACGTATTATATGCGTGCGCTACCCGTCCCTTACCTATGGCCCTGGAGATGTTTAGGACCTCTATTTTTCTAGACTCACCTATGTTGTTTAAAAGGAGAAAACTAAGAGACAAGCAAAAATCATATAGGACTGTCACATAAGGAGCAATTAAAGGGACTCATATTTACCTCCACAAATAGACAAACAGTTGCATGCTTATTCAAATAAACAGTTTTAAAAGATTTAGGAGTCCTATAGGCAGGATATCTAAATGAGCATAAAAAGAATATATAGCAGTTTTATTAAGCGAGGCAGCGAATACCTATAAATTTTCCTACTGATTTTTGTTAATACAGAATCTGAGCACGTTTCAAGCAGAAAGAAAATTACATTTTTAACACAGGATTTTAATTATCTCACAGGCTTGCATAAGTGATAACCAGGCAGAATCCTATAGACATGATATCTAAACGTTAACCAGACCATGATTATAAACTAGTGATTGATTTTAATAGGCAATATTTCATCTTTTAGATCATATAGGCATGCTTTCTATGTGCTGAAACTGATTACAAGCATTATGACATCTAAACATAGAAACTGATTTCATTCATTTTTTTTCTATAGGTATGATATCTAGGCGAATGAAGGTGTTAACTAATTTCCAAGCGAGTTCAACAACAGAACCTAGAAACATGATTTCTAATGCACACATAGAGGTTTTGAAAATATGGTAGTTGAGGCAGAATTAATAACGACCTAGAAGCAGGATTTCTAAGATACAAATGTGAAAATTCAAGATTTCAAAGAATGAGATACGTCCTATGGGCATGATTTCTAATGCATATAAATCATCACCACAATAACCTATAGGCATGACTTCTACCCGAACTCAACAAAAAATACATATAAAGTCCCTCCCCAGCTTTTACTAATAACGCCATATCTGTTTTACAAAGATTGTTATTACAAGCCAATACAAATGAATTATATAATGGAAATCACTATACTATAGGGAGCCTTGGCTGACCCAATATCAATCCTGGAAGCCAGGCCTTCAAGCAAGTCTGAGGTACACGAATAGTCCATAATACACCAAATGGCTTATGGTGTGTCAAAGTTCCCAAGGGCCTCTGGGACCCCGGGCAATGCTCACACCAAAACCTTTTCAAAGATATAGTTTTTTTTGTAAACAAGTTTGAAAAGGCCAGCCCCAGTGTGTCAGAGTTAGGAGGAGTCTCATGGACTCCTAGGCAGTGCCCACACTGGAGGGGCAGGCCCCTAGATATCTAAGAGTAAGAGTTGAAAAAAAAGGTAGGAGATAGTTTTAGAAAAAAAGCTTGGATTTTATTTTAGAAGTGAACAGAAACAAATTACAAGATCACAAAAAGAACAGAACCACATCTTAGCAGATTGGTTCAGACATGGGTACCAATAGTCACAACAAGAGCAGCAACACTTGAATTATAGGCAAAACAGGATCACAATTGAGTCAAACAAGGTTTCACATTGCTAAAGTTGACTTATTTTATTAACTATTACTAGGTGGAGTCATATAGACATGTATTTAGCATAGAGAAACAAGCTAAAAAATGACTAATCAGACAGCCATACAAAAAAGGTGACAGGAATCTAAAGCACATTAGTCTTGAAAGAAGTACACATAAATCATGAATTGATCAGGAACATGCTAAGGTAAATTATCTGCACATAGGACAGGACAGGAATGAAGGCATGCTAGTTGAGAAGGAGATAGACAGGAACTACATAGCAAACAGGAGCATTGAAGTTTGAAATAAACTATTACTATAAAACACATGGAACAACATAAAATTGTAAGAACTAAGGCATAATAGTTAATGAAAAAG
This sequence comes from Nicotiana knightiana, assembly GCA_005239525.1. NCBI lineage: Eukaryota > Viridiplantae > Streptophyta > Magnoliopsida > Solanales > Solanaceae > Nicotiana > Nicotiana knightiana. The sequence continues at coordinate 53,963 of ML407749.1, read as the reverse complement.
ATGGTTAGGAATTAGATTTCAAAACAGAAGCATATTGAAATTCATAATAAAACTGACTACATAGCATATAGAAGAGAACATGATAACAGAAATAGGGACATACACTACAAAAAAATGATAAATTTGCGGCGGTTCCTGTAACCTCCTCAATAATAACAAATTGTAGGGGTTTATTTACCCACGCAAATATATTAAATTTGCGGCGGTCGCTAACCTCCGCAACCAGTAAAAAAATTAGCGCCCACTGACCCAACGTTTCCCTCGTATTTTAATCCTTTCCCTCTCTTTTTTTCCCAAACCCCTTTCATTTTCGCTTTTTCCATTTTGCTGAAACCCAGCCACTTAATTCTATGGGGAAATCAGAAAGGACAAAATCAACTTAATCAAAAATAGTCAAAGCCCCACTTTATCGATCTTTTAGTGCAGAAACTTCCTAAGATAAATTTAGAAGCAAATTTTGGTGTAGTATCAAGATGATGGTATGTAGTGTGCTGATAAAATGGATAGCGTTCCACTGGGAATTCCAGGGGATCATTGGATTTCTTATGTTGATTACCGCTTTAGAGAAAAGACACAGGTATTTATTTCATAAGGTTGAACCTTCAGAGGTCCCATAGAGGTTGCTTCGTGCCTATTATTATTCTTTACTTGATCACAACTTCTGCTTTACTTGATCAAAGTTTATAACTTTTCTCCTAATCTGTTAATTGAAAACTATTACACCCACATTAAAAATGGTGGATTTTTGTTCATTTCCTTTATGCATGTTACATATAGAGAAAAAAGTTTCACCCAGAAATTCACTAAATATTGGAAAGGTGGAAACATATTACAGAAATGAAATTAAAGTTTGTTTGCGCCTTTGTTCTTTTGTTAAACAGATATTATGGTTATACAAGTATACAATAGGCAATTATGTGTAATTCGTGGTATCTTTTTGTAAGGAAATGTGTAAAAGAAATGCTGAAATCCGGCAGAAACAAATTGTTTCACATATCGGTGGCTCCAAACCTAACTCCAGAAGAATGGCTGAAATGGTATTGATTCATTTTGAATACTTTAAGTGAACTAGAAACTATTCTTATTTAGTTAAGTTAATGCGACTTTAACTTTTTCATTTATAGATGACTGAGACTGGACAAAAGCCTGGACGAGGACAGCTTTATCTCGCTACACATAGGAATGAAGATGGCTCATATGTTAATGAGGCGGCAAAAGAGATATGTGTAAGATTTTAATTTCTTCCATCAAATTGTTGTTGTTGAATCAAAAATTTGGGACTACACCTTTTTTATTTTTTTTTATTTTGTCTTTTTTAAGTTATATTTTCACTCTAAGTACAAATGAAGTCACATCTTATCTGGTTGTTCTAGCTGGCACTGATGAGAACCAAAATAGGTGAAGAAGAAGTAATGCTTCTACTAAAGTAGCACATGAATAAAAGTCAGCTACATTTAATGGCTACATCTTTAATCTGCAGAAGCATGATATCCAATCTGCTAATCTCTGAATCATGTAACTTGTTTAATCTCAATATCTTTGACAAAACCATTTGCTTGATTATTGAATTTTTTGTTATATTTCTTCTTCTTTTATATTTCTTTTTTAATAACTTATCAATCACTGATCGAAAGTAGGACACTGACTTTTGGTGTGTAATGTATTTAGGAAAAAATTGAACTAGCATTGAGCCAAAGCACCGTGGATGAGTCTGAAATTTCGCCAAATGATGCAGTTGATAAGGTGTTGGGAAAAGAGCACTCTGGAAGGGTAAGGTGCTTGGGATTAGGAGTTGTTCCTGGTAGAGCTTTTAGACAAACAAGACCTCGTTATAGTGATTTGAATGCTTCAAGTTATAATAACGGTTCATGTTCTTCCCAATGCCAAGAGAAGTACAATTAAATGTCGAATGCTCACAATCAAAGCCAAGAGAACTATAGAGAAATGATGAATGTTAACACCCAAGTAATGAATGCAAACACCCAAATGATGAATGCTTTTAAGGCGTATATGATAATGAAAGAAGGGAGGATACCTAAATTTCATAACTTATTTAATTTTTAAAACTTTTGTGCTATGTGGTGTTTGACTCTTTTTCTCACTTTTCTCTACAGTCATCAAAACTTTAGGTTAATTATATTTTATTTTGATTCTTTTAGCCAGGTGATGCGGCTAGCGGATCCATTTCCCCCATGGATGGAAGAAGATCATCTGGTGGAAGTAATCCTAACGACAACCATTGAAGTTGCCTGCAAATGTATCTTACTCGATTGAATGGTCATAGTAGATCTTTTGTCCATAATAATTGGAGTAGTTGTTCTGATTAAAGTTAGTTTTAATACTAACTATAATACTGATGTTTTGTGTTTAGTGGATGGAGTAATTGTGTTTAAAGCATGTTTTTGAGATTAATGATAATTTACTTTAATGTATTTTGTGATTTATTAATATATTGATATTAATTACTTGATTCTATATAATCTGATGATGCTTCATTATATTAACATATTAGAAATTAGAACAGTTATGGATATAATAATTGCCAAAAAAAAATGAATAGCGGAGGTTATAACTGCCACAATTTAATGTAAAACTAATATTGTGTTTAAATTTGCGGGGGGGGGGGGGGGGGTTGACTGCCGCTACATTTTTTAAACGTGTGTTCTTAAAAAGTTAAACTAACAAATTGCGAAGGTTAAACCGTCGCTATATGATCATAGCGGTCTCCCATAAAACCCCCACAAATTGATTGCGGCGAACGTTATTGCGGGGGTTTTGGAAACCGCCATAACAGAAAATTGCGGAGGTTTCTGACCCCCGCAATATGTAAATATAATCTCCGCGGGCCCCCCGCAATATGTAAATATAACCTCTGCAAATGTAGCATTTTTTTGTAGTGATACCAGTTAAAAGATAGCAATTATGAAAGTGAAGGCAAGTTGAATCCAATAGTCTAGCCTTGGCTTTCAGCCGGCTAGACAGTGCAGGAAACACAAGTAATAGAAAGAATTACAATAGAGAGTGTGTGAGTAAGAGTTTGTGTGCGTGTGTTTCTGTATCTTTCTGAGTGTGTTCGTGTGTCTTCAAAATCAGAAAGGGGAGGGGATTATATAGCACTTAGCAGGGTAAAACAAATAAGGCAAAGAATATTAGAGTTCATAAACAAAGTATACAAATAAAATCAATCAGTTAATTGAGGCTAAACTCAACTAATTAGTACAAACAGAATCCGGGAAAGACACCTTAAAATAAGGAGAATTAATTACCAGCCCAGATTGTGATTCAAATAAGGTAGGAAATAATTCATAGGCCATTTATAAGTCGGTCAGAGTAAATCAAAACCTAGAAATCAGGCTAATAAACTAATTAAGGCAAGTAATATCAATTAGGAGTCACAAATAAGGAAAATAGGTAAAAATCACAGAGAAGTACTAATTTCAACAGAAAAATATGATTTCAAACCCTAATCATGCGGATAAAATCAATTATCCGCTGTTCATTGACAGGACAAAAAATAACGGGAAAATATTGAAACGAACAGTGAAATAATTAAACAAACAAGGGATTAGAACATAGGCATGAAAAATCAGTAGAACCAGTAAAGAGAACCAGATTCAAACACTCAGAAACGTTAGAATGTTTTTGCAGAAAACTTAAAGATGAAACCCTAGTTTTAGAAAAAATATTAAAGTCAATTAATAGTAAGGAAAAACATAAGGTTTTTAAAAGAAAAATACCAGATAAACTTAAAATCATTTAAGATCTACAAGGATCTGAACAGATTCAAGTAGAAAGAGATTAGGGTTTTGAAGAATGGAACGAGGTGAGAAAAATCCAATTAAGAACCAGAGTTTCACGCCATAAACATAAGAAAATAACAACACTCACAAACATAGTGACGAACACAAGGAAAGTTCATCGAAAAGTGAAGAGTTTAGGTCGACTCTGAGTTGAATCACTTTGAGATTCCTTCAAACCATGAAGAAGTCGAACAACCAGTGAAGGTAAGAGGCCGCTGGGGCCTGAAATCACCGGAAAACCCCATGGAACGGAGGGTTTCCGGTGACGACGGCTAGGGTTAGGGGAGAGTATGAGAGAGAATAGAGGAGGGAAAGGAAATCGGGGCGGTGGAATTAGAGAAGTGACGAGGGTTAAGGGTAGTTTGTGTTAATTAAAAAAGAAAATGATCCTAGACCGTTGATCTTTTGAGATCAATGACCAGGATTTGATCTGAGGGGGGTTAGGCGGGTTAGGAATTGGGTCAGGGTATTTGGGCTGTAAATTTAATTGGGTTGGGGGTAATGTTTTGGGCTAGGTCCGAAATTAAAACAAAATTAAAAAGGCTATTTGTTAAATACCCAATTAGTTTGATAAATAATTTGTAAAATAGTTAATAAATTATAAAAAATGATTTTCATGCATAAAAATTATTTAAGATAATTACTTAATATTATAAAAATATAAAAAGCTATTTTCTAGTGAAATAAGGTAGTTATGCACATATGGGTTATTATTGCAAAGTTATTGCAATTATAACCCAAAAAATATAAATGTGGCTATTCATGAAATAATTAAAGCTTAGTATAAATATAAATGAAAAATATTAAGCAATAAAAATTATTATAAAATTATTTGTGATGCAATTAGTAATTATTTATATAATAGAATACTGGGATAAATTGATAAAAATCCTTAGAAAAAATGCAGAAATTATGAAAAATATTAATTGATGCTCATTCATTGTTTTGAAGTCATATATGCATTTTAAAAATTATATAGGAAAAAATTGTGTATCAACAGCTGGTTGTCAGTATTTCATGATACATTTCGGTTGGTTTCGTTGTGGTGTGATAATTGGTGAAATTTCTGAATAGTACAACTTTCTGTTTATAATGGTTGATACATAAATATTGCGAAAGACTTTAATATAAATTGTGAAATCTTTATTACAAATAATGAGATGAGATTGTCTGGTGGGAGCGGGTTGCACGCCGCAACAAGGAGTAATAAGGGTGGACATGTGGGATTGGGTTGCACACCGCAATAGGAGAAATAAGGGTGATATATATAGGGAGGAGCAATAAGGGTGGACTTGTGAGATCGGGTTGCACGCCGCAACAAGGAGTAATAAGGGTGGACATGTGGGATTGGGTTGCACACCGCAATAGGAGAAATAAGGGTGATATATATAGGGAGGAGCAATAAGGGTGGACTTGTGAGATCGGGTTGCACGCCGCAACAAGGAGCAATAAGGGAGAATATTCATGTTTTACTGGTTATAAAATAAAGACTGGAACGCTCACTGTTTTATTGATGTCATTTTATATTTTTCTCTGACTTTATTTAAATTGAAACTTGGGGATTTTTTCTAAGAATTGGTTATAGCCGAGATCTGGAAAATCTAGTTGAGTTATTCTACTAATTTCTTCAAATTATTGTTTATTTAATTTAGTATTCCCTTCTTGCTTTATTATACATTGTATCTAAGTTATACTATAAATGTCCCGTCGTAGCCTCATCACTACTTCGTCGAGGTTAGGCTCGGCGCTTTCCAGTACATGGGGTCGGTTGTACTGATACTGCACTCTGCACTTCTTGTGCAGATCCAAGTTCCGGCCAGAGTTGATTTTTGAGTAGTAGCTGATCATTCATACAGAGACACGAGGTAGATCTGTTGGCATCCACATATTCCTGGAGTCTTCTCCACATTATTTAGTTATTATTTTATTTCATTCAATACAGATATATATTTTCTTTCAGCCAAATACTTGTAGTATTCTTTAAAAGTTAGTGAATTGTGACTCGAGACCCTAGGTAGCTATATATTTAGCATTAGTTCGTAGTTCGTTTCATTATTTCGAACATTATCCTTGATGTCATTTATTGGATAGTATTAGATTTCGTATTCATTTTAAACTGTCTAAGTATGTTTAAATAAACTTTAAAAAGAAACGGTTAGTTAAGTTCTAACATTGGCTTACCTAACAAGTATGGTGTTAGGCGCCATCACGATCCCGAGGATTTGAAATTTGGATCATGACAAGATTATAGTTAATAGCTTTTTTAGTTTTTAGTTTTTATAAATATTTAATATGTAAATTTAAATTTAATTATTTTTGGCCCGCGTTCAGCCTTGGCTCAGCCTCGGTCGAGCTTCTGGCCAACAGGCCTACTTGGACCGAGTTTATAAGCCTCAATTTTAAATGGTATAAAAAAATACCAACCCTACCCCAATAGCGGGCTCGGTTGGACTTGCCTCACAATATAATCACAAAATTATGTTGCATGAGTGACCCCGACAGTTTTTCAATATTAAGTTCAGTACTGTGATATATATAAGAAAAGTAAGAGTATTTCTATTTTCATGGCAAATATATGTATTTCTCTTCTTTGGATTTGAAAATCTATATACAAGGAATGTAAGGAATTACAACATCAGCAATGATAGAAACCTGAGGACATACAATAAAGGCTTAAAAACCATTCCTGCTGTCAGAGTTCGTATACTTTCCTACTTTACCTGCTGTATTTCATCATCTTCCACTATATCCATGTTCAGCTGAATAAACACAACAATAACAACAAAAAACTCGTGATTGTACAAATGAGGTTTGGGGAAGGTAGTGTATACGCAACCTTATAAAGTAGAGACTGATTGTTTCAAACCTTACACTTCATTCAATATTTGTATGTCGCTTTTCAAAGAAGTGACTTCCTTGATATATTTCCTATACAGAGTTCGTAAAAGATATTCTACAAAATTAACATGTATTAGTATACATAAAAAAGTGGATAAAATCACAAAATTATGTTGCATGAACGCAAAATACCAAAAAATGAATGTGAAAGTCATGGTGAAACGATAAGTATTTATTATTAGGTTGTTTCCTATGGACCTAAAATTTCAGGCCAATCGTAGTCCGTCAATGAAATCCCATAAAATCAGTATATACATATACACACGAAAATTATCATAAATTCCTGTTGCATGACCTCAAAGCCATAAAATAAACTCAAAAGTCATGATTAAGCAATGAATATTACTCATTAGGCCATTTCCTATGGACCTCCTAAAATTCTGGGCAATTAAAGTCTGTCAAAAAATTCTACAAAATCAGCATGTACTAATACACATAATGTCACGGCCCAATTTCCCCTCCGTTGGTATCATGATGGCACCTAGTCTTAGGGACTAGGTAGACCTAGATAAAAAAAATCTAACAGTCTCGATATAGAAATCTTTACAGAATTCACATCTTTCTCAAAACCGGTAGTACAAGTCATAAGCTCTACAGAGTCTACTACAACTTCTAAATACAACTGTTTGGAACTAAGTAAAACAATGTGAGTACAAAATAGGAAGGTGATCCGAAGCCTGCGAACGCGGCTACAGGTTTACCTTGAGTCTCCTTGACAGGAATCCGCACAACTACTAACGATCAATACCTGGATCTGCACCAAAATGTGCAGAAGTGTAGTATGAGCACACCACAATGGTGCCCAGTAAGTATCAAGACTAACCTCGCTGAAGTAGTGACGAGGACTAGTCAAGACACCACTGGTCTAATAAACTGAACAAGCATAAGTATAGGAACAAGTGCATGATTTCTACATGGAAACTACACAGTATGACTAACAACACAGTAATTACAACAAGAAGGGAAAACGACAAGTACCAGCGGAATACCATAATAATAACACATAAGAGTGAGCGAAAAGTACAGACTAAATCCGGAATCACATATAAAGCAGGGGCAAACAATAAAGGCAAGTCAACTAAGATATAGATTATCTAAACTCCGTTTTATGTTGATCAATTACGAAGGATATTCAACAATTCAATTAAGGATAAGCAGTAAACATAACCATAACTCCTATTAAGACCAAACAATTATAGGATGAGCTAATAATAATTTCAATTAAAGATAAACAGTTATGAAAAGATAGCATGATGATGGAAGAGGTAAAATCTTCAGTTAATTCAAATAAGAGTGAATCCTAAGGCAATTAACTCTAATTAAAGCATGTAGAGGTGAAACTAGAAAATAGGAACTCAAACATATGAAGAACAACTTCATACACAGTGAATATAAGGACCTAAGAACCCTAAAAGGCCAACTTTTCACAAATAAGTCCGAGCACGCACTCGTCACCTCGCGTACACGGACTACAATCAACATAGAAGACTCAAATCCTAAGGGGTAGTTCCCCCCACAAGGTTAGGCAAGATACTTACCTCAAAGAAGACAAACTGATACTCAACAATGGACTCCTCGGTTGAAATGACCTCCGGACGGCTCAAATCTAACCAATATGACTTCAAAGTACAAATAAAACTCATAAGAAACTATTCCGGATCATAAAGTCTCAATCTTTAACAAAATCTAAAAATCGACCCCCAGGTCTGCACCTCGAAACCCGAAAAATTTTACAAAACCCGAACACCCATTCCAATACGTTCAACCATACAAAAATTATCAAATTCCGATACCATTTCGCCCTTCAAATCATGATTTTTCATTTTTCTTCAAAAATCAATATTTTCGTCAACTCAAAACAAAATTTAAATGATTAAAACAAAGATTAAATCGTGTAATATATTAAATTCTAGGTGAAAAATACTTAATTGATTTGCTTGAAAAACCCCAAAAGAAGCTCCCAAATCCGAAGTTTTAAACTCAAAATATGAAGATATGACCAAACCCTCGACTTATATGATTCTGCCAACATTCCCGCATCTGCGGGCAATTTAGCGCATTTGCGGGCAGATGTTCGCATCTGCGAACTTAACTTACCAGGTTCAGGTCTGCATTTTCGGACAACATAGCCGCACTTGCGGCGCGCAGAAGCGATGACAGGAGTGCAGAAGCGTACTCCTTCGCAGATGCGACCACAGAACTGTAGAAGCGGCCTTCGCACCTGCGTGCCAGCATCCGCAGAAGCGGGCTAGCTCCCATACCTCAAGGATCACAAAAGCGACAAGGCTCCGCTTCAGCGGAGCCGCACCCGTGCTCCAAAGTGTCGCATGTGCGAGACACCAGAACCAGACCTGACCAAGACTATGAAAAACCTCTGAAACTCGTCTGAAACACACCTGAGGCCCTCGGCACCCCGTCTAAACACACAAACAAGTTCTATAACCTAACACGGACCCGCTCAAGGTATCAAATCACATCAAACATCGACGAAACTACGAATCGCATCATGAATCTAACTTATGAATTTCCCATTCTTCTAACATCGAAAACTCGTGCCGAAAACAATCAAACCAACCCGGAACGATGCCAAATTTTGCATACAAGTCCCAAAATACATAACGGAGCTTCTCCAACTCTCGGAATCACATTTCGACCCTGATATCACAAAAGTCAATATGGGTCAAACTTCTCAATTTTCCAAACTTCAACTTTTTTCCAACTTCTGCCGAAATGCCTCAAATTACCCTACGGACCTCCAAATATAAATACGGACACACGCCTAAGTCCAAAACCACCACATGAAGCTGTTGAGATCATCCAAAACCTATTCCGGAGTCGTTTACACAAGAGTCAAATTCCGGTCAAATTCTTACCGCTTAAGCTTCCAAAACTAGAATCCTTCTTCCAGTTCAACTCCGAATCATCCAGCAATTGAATTCAACCACGCATGCAAGTCGATACACATAATATGAAGTTGTACAAAACCTTATGCCGCCGAACAAAACTTAAATTCTCAAAACAAACTGTCATGTCGTTACACATAAAAATCGGATATAATCATAAATTTGTATTGCATGACAAAAAAAAACAAAAAGGAACCCGAAAGTCATGGTGAAGCGATGAGTATTGGTCACTAGGCCGTTACCTATGGACCTACAAAAATTCAGGCCAATCAGAGTCCTTCAATTTCTTTTACAAAATTGGCATGTACATTAGCACACGAAGAAGTATATAAAATCACAAAATCGTGTTGCATGAACCCAACATACTAAAAAAAAAAGGAGTCTGAAAGTCACAATGAAATGATGAGTATTGATCAATAGGCCTTTTCCTATGGACCTACAAAATTTCAGCTAATCAGAGTCCGTCACTAAAATTCCACAAAATAATCATACATTAATACACGCGAAATAATGAATATAATTATAAATTCGTATTGCATGACCTCGAAATGCCATATAATAAATCTGAAATTCATGGTGAAGCAATGAGTACTACTGACTAGGCCGTTTTTATGGACCTACAAAAGTTTAGGTTAATCACAGTCCGTTAGAAGTTCTACAAAATCAACATGTATTAATACACGTGAAAAAGTGGATATAGTTACAAATCCGTGTTGTATGAACCCGAAACATTAAAAAACGAACCTGAAAGTCATGGAGAAGTGATGCGTATTAGTTACTAGGCCATTTCATATGGACCTACAAAAATTCAGGCAAATCGGAGTTCGTTAAAAGAATTCTACAAAATCGGCATGTACTAATACAATCGAAAAAGGGGAATATAATCAATAATTTCTATTGCATGACTACAAAACGCCATAAAATGAACCCGAAAATCATCACAAAGCAATGAATATTGGTCACAAGGGCATTTCTTATGGACCTATAAAGTTTCAAACTATAGCATAACGAAAATCTCGGATTTGTCTTGAATTCCTGTTTTATAGCCCTAAAACGCCAAAAAACGAGGAACGCCATGGCGAAGTGATGACTATTGTTCATTAGATCATTTTTTATGGGCCCGTAAAATTTTAGGAGATTCGGGGCCTGTCACCCGAATTCATGCAGATGGCGTGGACTATAGCACACAAAAATATCAGAATCGTCCTGAATTCCTGTTTTATGGACCTAAAACGCCAAAAAATGAGGAACGGTCATGACAAAACGGTTACTATTATTCAATTGGTCATCTTTATGGGCCCGAAAAATTATAGGAGATTCGGAGCCGACAGGCCATATTCATGCAGATGACGTGGATAATAACACACAAAATCTGGGAATCGTCCTAAATTCTTGTTTTATGGTCCTAAAACATAAAAAAATGAGTAACGTTCATGGCGAAACGATGACTATTTTTCACTAGGAAGTGTTTTATGGGCCCGTAAAAGTTTAGGAGCTTCGGGGTCGGTCGGCCGAATTGATGTAGATGGCGTGGACTATAGCCCACAAAAAATTAGGAATCATCTTGAATTCCTATTTTATGGCCCTGAAACACAAAAAAAGAGGAACGATCATGTCGAAGTGATGACTAGTGCTATTAGGTTGTTTTAGATGGGCCCGCAAAATTTTGGAAGATTCAGAGTTGGTCGCCCGAAATCATGCAGATAGCGTGGACTATAACATACAAAAATTTGGGAATCATCCTGAATTCTTGTTTTTGGCCCTAAAACGCCAAAAATGAGGAATGTTCATGGCGAAGTGATTACTATTATTCATTAGGTTATATTTGAAGGTCCCACAAAATTTTAGGAAATTCGGATCCGGTCGCCGAATTCATGCATGTGGCATGGACTGTAGCACACAAAAATCTAGAGATCGTCATGAATTCCTGTTTTATGGATCTAAAACGTCAAAAAGCAAGAAACGATCATGGCGAAGCGATGGTTATTATTCATTAGGTCATTTTTATGAACCCGTAAAATTTTAGAAGATTCGGATCCGATCGTCCGAATTCATACAAATGACGTGTATTATATCACACGAAAATCGATAAATAGACCTGATTCCCTTTTTATGGCCCTAAAATGCCAAAGGATAAGGAACTGTCATAGAGAAGCGATCTATTGTCATTAGGTCGTATTTGATAGTCCTTTAAAATTTTAAGAGATTGGGGGTCGGTTGCCCAAATTGATGCAGATGACGTGGACTATAGCACATGAAAATCTAAAAATCGTCCTAAATTCGTGTTTATGGCCTTAAAACACAAAAAATAATGAATAGTCATGGGAAGTGATAACTATTGTTCAGTAGGTCGTTTCTAATAGGCCCGCATAATTTTAGGAGATTTAGGACCGCTCGCTCGAATTCATGCAGATGGAATGGACTATAGCACATGCAAATTTGGGAATTATCCAGAATTCATGTTTTACGGACCTAAAACGACAAAACCGAGAATTGATCATGGAGAAGCGATGACTATTGTTCATTAGGTCATTTTTTATGAGCCCGTAAAATTTTAGGAGATTAAGGGACGACCGCTCGAATTCATTCAGATGGCGCGGATTCTATCTCACGAAAATCTGGGAATCATCCTGAATTCCTGTTTTACGACCCTAAATTGCAAAAAAAAATGAAGAACGCTCATGGAGAAGCGATGACTATTGTTCATTAGGTCATTTTTATGGGCCCTTAAAATTTAGGAGATTCGGGGTCGGTCGCCTGAATTCATGCTGATGGAGTGGACTATAGCACAAGAAAATTTGGGAATCGTCCTAAATTCCTTTTTTATAGCCTTAAAACGCCAAAAATGAGGAACAGTCATTGCGAAGCAATGATTATTGTTCATTAAGTCATATTTTATGGGCCCACATAATTTAGGATTTTCGTGGCCGGTCGGCCGAATTCATGCAGGTGGTGTGGACTATAACACATAAAAATATGGGAATCATCCTAAATTCAAATTTTATGGCTCTAAAAATAATGAAAAAGGGTCATGGAGAAGCGATATCTATTATTTATTAGGTCATTTTTATGGGCCCACAACATTTTAGGAGATTCGAGGTCGATCGCCTGAATTCATGCACATGGGGTAGACTATAGCGCATGAAAATTTGAGAACCGTTTTATGGCCCTAAAATGCTAATAAACGAGAAACGGTCATGGAAGGTGATGCCTATTGCTAATTAGGTCATTTTTATGGACCCGCAAAATTTTAGGACATTCAGGTCCGGTCGCCTGAATTCATGCAGATGGCATGGACTATAGCACACGAAAATTTGGGAATCGTCTTGAATTCCTATTTTATGGCCTTAAGAAGCCAAAAAGTGATGAAATGTCATAGCGAAATGAGGAGTATTGTTTATTAGGTCACTTTTTATTAGCCTTCAAAATTTAGGGAGATTCAGAGCCGGTCGCCCGAATTCATGCAGATGTTGTCGACTACAGGACATGAAAATCTGGGAATCGTCCTGAATTCCTATTTTATGGCCCTAAAATACCAAAAAATGAGAGATGATCATGGAGAAGCGATGACTATTATTCATTAGGTTATTTTTATGGGCCCGCAAAATTTTAGAAAATTCGGAGCCGGTCGCTCGAATTCAGATGGTGTGGACAATATCACAGAAAAATCTGGGAATCGTCCTACATTCCTATTTTATGACCCAAAAATGCTAAAAATGAGGAACGGTCATGGAGAAATGATGATTATTGTTCATTAGATCATTATTTATGGGCTCGCAAAATATTAGGATATTCAGAGCTGGTCGCCCGAATTCGTACAAATGGCACCGACTATAGCACACAAAAATTAGGGAATCGTCATGAATTCCTGATTTATGGCCATAAAACGCCAAAAAATGTGGAATGATCATAAGGGAAGCAATGCTTATTTTTCCTTAGGTAATTTTTTATGGGCTTGCAAAATTTTAGGATATTCAGAGTCGTTCGTCTGAATTCATGCAGATGGCTAAAGTACACGAAAATTTGGAAATCGTCCTGAATTCCTATTTTGTGGCCCTAAAATACTAGAAATGAGGAACGGTCATGACGAAGCGATGACTATTGTTCATCAAGATGTCTTTTATGGGCCCGAAAAATTTTAGGAGATTCGGGGTCGTTTGCTAAAATTCATGCAGATAGCGTGGATTATAGCACACAAAAATCTTGAAATCGTCATGAATTCATATTTTATGGCCCTAAAATGCCAAAAAATGTGAAACCACTGTGACGATGTGATGAAAATTGTTCAGTAGGTCTTTTTTGATAGCCCCGTAAATTTTTAAGAGATTCGGAGCCGGTCGCCCGAATTCATACAGATGCGAGCACATGAAAATCTGATAATCGTCTTAAATTCCTATTTTATGGCCCTAAACGCCAAAAAAGTAAGAAAAATCGATGACTATTTTCGCCCGAATTCATGAAGATGACGTGGACTATAACACGCGAAAATCTGAGAATCATCCCGAGCTCCTTTTAATGACCCTAAAGTTCCAAAAAAGGGCGAACATTCATGTAGCTTGTTCAAATTCATGCAGACGGCGTGAACTATAGCATACGAAAATTTGAGAATTGTCTTGAATTCCTATTTTATGGCCCTAAAACGTTAAAAACGATGAACATTTAGAGCGAAGGGATGACTATTGTCAATAGGTCATCTTTTATGGGTCCGCAAAATTTTAGGATATTCAGAGCCGGTCGCCCCAATTCATGCAGACGACGTGGATTATAACACACAAAAACCTGGGAATCGTCCTGAATTCCTATTTTTGGCTCTAAAACGCAAAAAATGAGAAATAGTCGTGACAAAGTGATGGCTATTGTTCATTAGGATCTAAATGAGAGGCGAAAATTATATATGCTTACAAGGACAACTTAACTCTGATTCGTGATGTTCAAACCAACTCCCGTGCACTTTGACTTACTCAATGTACAACCTGTTACAACCCACAAGTACAGGTAACGCGTACACCTACCTACCGAGTCCGGAATCAAAATGTAGTTCTTTTGGACTCAAACGACCGAAATATGTGGAAAAAAAAAATAGGGACCAAAATATGTATAACGCCCTTTTAAAGGGCGGTATACCTTAACGGTCGTTTGCCCGTTAAGGTATAGCGCCATTTAAAAGGGCGTTATATTTGAATTTGAAAATATGGGCAGGTATANACCCCCCCCCCCCCCCCAAATTAAAAATTAAAGAAACATCGGTCCCCTAATTAACATCCAAAAAAGCTCGAGTGGAGCCCAACCGTCCCACAAAAAGTAAAGATTCTTGGTCTCACATCCTAGCTAAGGCGTTATCTCGTTAAGGGTTGCTCGTTTCAGCTCCAAATCGCCAAATCTTCAACTTTCCAAAAACCTTAAATCGAGGTATTCCGACTTAGTTTTTGTTAAAACTCGTATTAAAAATGCATATTAATTGTTTTTAATGTGTTCTATGTTATTTTGTGATTTTTTTGCGATTTAACTATTTTGTTATTTTTATCCGGACTATGATATTAGTGTGCTAAAAAATTAGTAAAAATTGAGAAATTACTATTAGTTGTTAAAAAAAAAATGTTAATTACTTACTTTTTACTATGGTATATGTATTTTTGTGAATGTTTTGTGATTAAATTTATTTATTGTTTTTATCCGATTTAGATTATTTATTTACTTAAAGACTAGCAAAATAGATATATTGTTACTTTAGTTCCCTCTAGTGGTATCTTGTGACCTAATATAGTGCTTGTATTTGTAATGTAGTGCCCTTTTAACGTAGTAAAATATAGTGCCCTTTAGCGTAGTATCCTTGTTGTAATTTAAATTAATCATTTAAGTATCTATTATATCCAAAAATACATCAAAAAAGCTAATAGTTCAAACACAAACTCTATTCAATTCTAGTCAACGATCGTATGAAAATAACATGAGAAAACAACAATATTTCTCGGATACCTTGGTGCTACTAGGCCTCAAATATCGAGCCCAGAACCCATATGTGAATATTTCATAATTAAATATTGTATAATTATGAAAATTAATTATTTAATTTTATTATAATAAAAAATAAGTGTTTCATAAAAAAAATATAATAATAAAACTAAAATATAAAATAATAAAACTAATATATAAATTAATAAAATTAACATATACAATATTAAACTAACATATACATAATAAACTAACATTTAAAATAACAGACATGTTGAGTGATAAATCGTGAAATTTTTCTCCTTATGAACACAAGAATTCAGGATACCTTGGTGCTATTGGGCCTCAAATATCGAGTCTGGAACCCATATGTGAATATTTAATAATTAAATCTTGTATAATTATGAAAATTAATTATTTAATTTTATTATAGTAAAAAATAAGTGAGTCATAAACAAAAATATATAATAATAAAACTAACATATAAAATAATAAAACTAACGTATAAATTAATAAAACTAACATATATAATATTAAACTATCATATAAATAATAAACTAACATTTAAAATAACAGACATGTTGAGTGATAAATCGAGAAAATTTTCTCATCATGAACACAAGAATTCAGGATATCTTGGTGCTACTGGGCCTCAAATATCGAGCCCGGAACCCATATGTGAATATTTAATTATTAAATCTTCTATAATTATGAAAGTTAATTATATAATTTACAAACAAACTTAAAATAATAAAACTAACATGTAAAATAATAAACTAACATATTAAAGTAAAATAATATAATTAATATTGTTTAATTTACAGTAGACGAGATGGAGGTTCTGCCTTTGCATCCTAGACCTGCCAAGCTGGAGCTACTGCTGTTACAGGGAGATCATAGGTCGTCCCACATATAGGAGGGACAATTACTGGCTCAGACGTTCTGCGCCAAGAGAGTAAATGATATGTGGGGATTTCTCAACGACCACGCTCTCCATCCCCGTATAGTCAGTCGCCTCCAGGATACAGGCTTTTATAGGATTTTAGAGATCGGATGGCTGCAGCTAGATTGGTCGTTGATCACAACCCTGATAGAGCGGTGGCGACCGGAGACACACAGATTCCATTTGCCCATTGGCGAGACCACTATCACGTTGCAGGACGTGGAGGTCATGTATGGGCTGCCCGTTGATGGACACCCTGTTGCTTTGCCGCATGCCATCAGAGAGTATACGAGTTTGAAATACCTGGAGATGCTGCAGTGGCTCACCGGTTTCTAGCCACCGGAGGGGACTGCACTGGTTTGGGCCAGTCATCTGCAGTTGACACCCGTCCGACAGCATCTGGAGGCATTGCACCCTGACGTCACAGACGATACACCAGAGCTTCATATTCACCGGTACACGAGGTTGCTGCTGCTTCATATGTTTGGAGGGGTTTTGTTCCCGAACACTTCGGGGAACCTAGTCAGCTTGATATTTCTTCATCATTTTGAGCGGCTAGATGATTTACCTCAGTACAACTGGGGTGTTGCTGTTCTCGGCTACTTGTACAGGCAAATGTGCCAAATGAGCATGGGCACCCAGCATGACGTTGCTGGATTTTTGCCGCTGCTACAGGTGAAAACATATTCGAATACTCTTTTCATTATAACATACAACAACAACAACAACAATAACCCAGTAAAATCCCACCAGTGGGGTCTGGGGAGGGTAAAGTGTACGCAAACTTTACCCCTACCCTCGAGGGGGTAGATAGGCTGTTTCCGGGAGACCCTTAGCTTAGAGACATAGATATGTGACAACAAAATCCGAAAAATAATATCACCAACGTGAGAGACAACAAATAAATGGAAAAGCAGTAACACAAATATTATGCAAATGTGTGAAACGCAACAAAAATCGCTAACAGTGCTAGACAAAACACTATCGTACTCGTCGGTACAAAGAGGGAAATCGGGACAAAGAGGAAAATCGCTCGACTACCCTTTAACCTACAACCCTAATGCTCGACTTCCACACCTTCCTATCAAGAGCCATGTCCTCAAAAATCTGGAGTCGCGCCATGTCCTGTCTGATCAACTCGCCCCAATACTTCTTAGGTCGCCCTCTACCTCTTCTCGTACCTGCCAAATCCAACCGCTCACACCTTCTAACCGGGGCATCTAGGATTCCCCTCTGCACGTGTCCGAACCATCTAAACCGCGCTTCCCGCATCTTGTCATTCACCGGAGCGACGCCCACCCTCTCCCGAATATCTTCATTCATAATCTTATCCAATCTAGTGTGCCCACACATCCATCTCAACATCTTCCTTTCTGCTACTTTCATCTTCTGGATATGTGAATTCTTGACTGGCTAACACTCAGCCCCATACAACATGGTCGGTCTAACCACCGCTCTGTAGAACTTACCTTTGAGTTTCAGTGGTACATTCTTGTCACATAGGACTCTAGACACTAACCTCCATTTTATCCACCACATCCTAATACGGTGCGTAAAATCCCCGTCAATCTCCTCATCTCCCTGGATAATTGACCCTAAGTACTTAAGATGCCCTGTGAGTCAAGCCTGACTTCCACATCTACATCCCCCGTCATGTCGCTGAACTTGCATTCCACATAATCCGTCTTAGTCCTACTCAACCTGAAACCTTTAGACTCCAGGGGTTGCCTCCATACCTCCAGTCTCCCATTAACGTCGTCTTGCGTCTCATCAATAAGAACTATATCATCAGCGAACAACATATATCATGGAACCTTTCCTTGGATATGGTGTGTCAGTGCGTCCATTACTAGGGCAAATAAGAACAGGTTGAGTGCAGATCCTTGGTGTAACCCCATAACCATCGGAAAAGGCTCTGAGTCACCTCCCACTGTCCTAACCCGAGTCATAGCTCCATGATACATATCCTTTATCGCCCTAATATAAGCCACCAAAACACCTTTCACCTCCATACACCTCAAAAGGACGTCCCTGGGGACCTTGTCATATGCTTTCTCTAGGTCAATAAACACCATATGCAAATCCCTCTTCCTATCTCTGTATTGTTCCACCAACCTCCTGATAAGGTGGATAGCTTCCGTAGTAGAACGACCCGGCATGAACCCGAACTGATTTTCCTATAGACACCGCCCTCCTTATCCTCCCTTCCACCACCCTCTCCCAAACTTTCATGGTATGACTTAGTAACTTGATACCCCTATAGTTGTTACAATTCTTAACATCACCTTAGTTCTTGTACACCGGAACCATTGTACTCCACCTCTACTCGTCATGCATCCTCTTCGTCCTCAAGATAACATTAAACAACTCAGTCAGCCACTCCAAAAATGCTCTTCCCACATATCTCTAAAACTCTACTGGAATCTCGTCTGATCCGTTACCTAGTAAAAATATACCTTAAATTTTACGTCCATTTTGTATATTAGATTTGGGCCAGGGAGCGGTTCCTGCAGTTGCAGCCACCTCTACCACCCTTAGCTCCGGGTGCACCACCTCCGTTTATCCCTCTAGCTAGGAGGTGGGTTGATAGGCGAGGATATGGACAAGAGTACGAGGCTCGACATAATCTCCCCTTGTGCAAGGATTTGTTGGATTTGCTGGAGAGCACACAAGTAAATGTATACCTAAGTTTACTTGGCCTGGCTTCATATGTGTTGTGTATACTCACGTTTTATGTTGTTACTTTATAGTTCATTTGGAGGCCATACAGCGATGAGCTGATAGATGGCTTGCCCGATTATTGCTCGGTCGGCCGACTTATATGGAGCTCTTTCGTCCCATTGATGTGCCTTGATGTCACGACCCAATTTGACCCTCCGAAAGGTGTCGTGACGGCACCTAGTCTCCATGACCAAGTAAGCCTAATATTATGAAAAATGTAAGGAAAACACAACATTTAAAAGATAAAATAGCATATTATGAATAACCAAAAATAATTCCACTCGGCATATACAAAAGATAGTTTTCTCGAGACTCGAAATATCGCTAAGTCACAAGCTTCTATAATATATTGTAGCTCTATACAAAAGTCTGGAGATATATAAGAAGACTCTAGACGAGGGAGTAGAAGGGAACTCTGCGGATTCTGCGGACGCGGGCGGAAGTACCTTGAAGTCTCCTAGAAATCAGCAACACGTACTATCCTCGAGGCTAATAGGTCGTACCTGGATCTGCACACGAAAAACATTTGCAGGAAAGGGCATGAGTACACCACAATGGTATCCAATAAGTGTCAAGCCTAACCTCGGTCAAGTTGTGACGAGGTCAGGTTAAGGCCCTGTCGGAGTAAATATAATCAAATTAAAGAGTAAAAGATATAAGTAAAATTTGTGGTAAAACAATTAAAGAAATTCTCAATATTGAACAGTTAAAGGAGCCCTCGACTCGGAACAAGGTAAAACACAGTAGGAAAAACTCCTGGGATGTCGTCCCGTAATTCCAAATGATTATGCAATACAGGGGGATCTCCCGGAATACGTCTGTAGTCCCAAAAGTAAATATGCAGTACGAGGGATCTCTCGGAATACGTATGTAGTCCCAAAAGTAAATATGCAGTGCGGGGGATCTCCCGAAACATGTCCGTAGTCCCAATTTAAATATGCAAGACAGGAGGATCTCCCGGAATACGTCGGTAGTCCTAATTTAAATATGCTAGACAGGGGGATCTCCCGGAATACGTCCATAATCCCAATTTAAATATGCAACACAGGGGGGATCTCCCGGAATATGTCCGTAATCCCAATTTAAATATATAATGCAAGATAAAATGACAGGTATGACATCGAGTTATACAGTTTCCACTAAACACGGGTAAGGAAAATAAGGACTTAGCTAAGCATGGCGCACAGAAGATAAACACGTAAGCATGCTTCCCTAATCCAAGCTAAACAATTAAACATATTAGTGCAATTTAATAAGGAAAACAGTTTATGACATAGAAAGGAAAAACAGGATTTTTTTTTTTGCAATAATAGCCCGTGTACGTACTCGTCACCTCACGTACACGATGCCCACACATCAATTAATATCAAACATCCTAAGGGGAAGTCCCCAACACAAGGTTAGGCAAGCCACTTACCTCAACGGCTCAACTCAACTCGATATCACGTTCTTGCCACGAGTATCCGACTCCAAATGGCCTGAATCTATTCAAATCAATTGCATAATGCAAATATAGCTACAAGTAACTCATTTAATTAATTAATTCGAAGCTAAAGCACGAAATTAGGAAAAACGCCCAAAAAGTCTCCCCGAGCCCACGTCTGGAAATCGGGCAAAATCACAAATTACGAACACCCATCCACTCACGAGTCTAATCATACCAAATTTACTCAAATCCGATACCAAATTCTCTATCAAAATCCCAAAATTCGATCTAGGAAATTTTCTAAATTTCCCCCTAATTTTTCACAACTCCGAAATTAGATGATAAAATTAAGCATAGATTAGCGGGAACTAATCAAAACTAAGTAAGAATCACTTACCTCAAACACCCACGTGAAAATCTATCCAAAGATCGCCTAATCCCGAGCTCTCAAGTCCAAATGGTGAAAAATGACTACCCTTGATTTTGAACATTTTAAGTCTGCCCAGGCATTCCTTAATCGCGATCACGAAGAACTTCGCTGCCTCATGATTTTACTCTACGCGACCACGTCACACCCCACGCGAACGCGATGCAGTGGCTCCTCAGACTTACGCGATCGTGATTGACCCCATGCGATCGCGAAGGGTAATGCCCAGCTTCCTTTGCCGCCTTATTTCTTCTTCGCGAACGCGGCCTGGCCCACGCGTTCGCGATGCACAACCTGACTGACCTATGCAATCGCGTCCCGTTCTTTGCGAACGCGATAAGTTACCCCAGCTGGCCTCCCAATTGCCATACGCGATCGCGATCCTCCTCACGCAATCGCGATGAAGAACACCAGCTGCAGAACACCAGCAAAACCCAGCCAACTCCTTAAGTCCAAAAAAGACCCGTTGAGCATTCGAAACACAACCGAGGCCCCCGCGACCTCAACCAATCCTACCGACCAATCCTATAGCACCATACGAACTTAGTCGAGCCTTCAAACCACCTCGAACAACACCAGAAACATGAATTGAGCACGGATTCAAGTCTAAGAACTTAGAATTGTCTAAATTCTACAAACGATGCCGAAACACATCAAACGTAGTCCGAATGACCACAAATTTGACACACAGGTCACAAATGACAATACGAATTCGTTAATATTGAACTTAGTCTGATGTTAATATTGATGTTTGTAGTGGTCAAATCACCAAATTTAAACAAGTTCTATCAAATGACTGGAAATACCAGAGGAAGAAGAACTCACGCTCAGTTGGTCGAGACAGTAGAGGAGTGTAGGAAACTTCTTTCTTCTTAGTACGCTCACTTGATATATTGTCATCTAAAATGGAAAAACTCAATCAGCTTATGTTTTGAGATCGTATCAAGAATCAGTTTATTTTACTTACAAAGTAAAAAGGAAATTCTATCAGCTTAGCAATATGCTGCAGGTTATTTTCTATAATAGTACAGGTACAACACGACCTACCAATTTCAACAGAAATGCTTATGACAGCTTCATGAAAAATTGCGGCTTGAAGTTTATAACTTCGGCATTCCCGTTCCAAATGATCATTCAAAGCCTTCTTTGAATCTGCAGAAAAGGTCCGCAAGAATGTTTCTAAGTTATCCAATTTGTTCACGAAACTTGCCTATCCAAAAGAACACATATGATATACATTCAGGAACAATTATAAAATATTGATGTCTAAAGTTCACCAAAGTCCAAACAGCCCCCTCGCTCAGTCGCAGAGAAAGGAGGAAGGATACATGAATGGAAATAATAGTTATAAAAGCACTCTTTTGAATAATACATTTAAACACAAAAAGCACTCGTGTGAAGAGAGAGTACATGTTATGCCACTCACAAAAAGAAAAGGAAAGGATATATATGGGATGCACTACAGCTCCTTATGGAACAAGTCCAAAAAACCAAAACTTGACGAAAACCATTCAACAATACATTTTTATTGTTTGGTACTACTACTTCGAAATAATAGACTCACAATCAAGTTGGCCATATCATCAATAGTGGGTCTACAGTGAATTTTAAAAAAAAAAAAACAAATGCAATAGTGCCAAAAACTTCTTAATGAGATTCAAGTGCTGCTTATAGCAATTTCTTGTGTTAATACCAGGCGCATATTTGGAACAAATGGCTAAAGTTGATAATTCACACAGCCATACTGACAAGACCCAGGAAAAGAAACAACATGAGAACATGATGTGTCATATCTACCAACAACAAATACTATATGCATCAGTCCAAAACAAGTTGGAGCCGGCTTCCCATATCTAACATCAACTAAAATAAAAACAGGGGATATTTAGTTTTCAAAGATCTTTAAAATTGTTAGAAAGATAAAATGTAAATGAAACAAGACTACAAGATTCTGAATATAGAACACCATTCAAGTACCTGATGAACAAATAAATTTGAGACCTTCAAATTCACACGATTGAAGAACTAGAGGTATCTCTGGAGCCATTAGAAACTGAGGTTTGCGTGGTGTTCTTTCAGTATCCAGAAGTGCATCTATTACCTACAACTAAAATCGTACTTGACAATTGCTTAAGATAAGATAACTCAATTAAAAATTCTTCCCATAGGGTCCATTAACTCACGTAGTCAACCCTGAAAGCAATAACCAATTGGACATTGAGGAAAAAATTGAGTAACAAGCAACAACAGCTACGCCTCAAAATCGCGATTAAACAAATTATTTATTTATTTTAAGAATGAGTCATCAAAGAGATTTGCACAGAACAGAAAGCAACGATTGACTCAGAAAAATCTGAACAGGTCTACGAGAAGAAGCATACAAGAGCTAGCGGGATGACAATCACATGGTGGCGAGGCCAGTAAAAAAAAAGCATTCTATCTAGAAAGTTGAACAGGCATTGATGACCAGTGATCCAGTATTACATAAAATTATGACTCTAGAACTCCACAAGCTGCTTCTATTTTCATGACAAGGTTGATAAAACTTTAGTTATGGTTCTAAAAGAAAAGAGACGAGAAAAACTCAAATTCTGTAGAAAACAAATTATATTCAATTAAAAAAGTTTTCATTAGCAGGTTTCTAAGCAAATCATTACGTAATGACCTCTAATGTACGTAATCTATGTCTCATAATGATTTGCTTAGAAAACGATTGTTGACTCCGCAGAAGAACAGAAGCCCTAAAAAGCTGAGCTTAGACTCTCTAAATCAATGGCGGAATTATGCACTGATGCAAACGCTTCGTAATCTCGATCCCAATCGCGAAGCTTCTAAGAGAGCTCTCGAATCCCACAAACAGCTCTCTAATTCGCTATGTTTTGGAATTTTGAGGTAGTTTTTGACTCATTTTCGCTGATTTTGATCTGATTTCAAGGTGATTTGGGTATATTTTGGAGATGACTGAGGTACTGGAGGAGCTATATTTTGGAATTTTGAGGTATTTTTTGGCTCATTTTCGCTGATTTTGATCTGATTTCAACGTGATTTGGGTATTTTGGAGATGACTGAGGTACTGGATGAGGAGCTACATTTTGGAGAGGAGACCCGCCGATTTGTATACCCTAATTTGTAGGGGTTTAGTATATTTCATATTTTATTACGTATAAAACTAAAAAAAAATTAAAAATTAGATGGTGGGCCCATCCATTTTAGCGGGTATTAAATATTTGGGTGAAAAATAAGGAGGAAATTAATAACCGTAACAATAGATAAAACCGTTACATAGATTGATTTAATACTACAGTTATATAAAACGTTGCCATATATACCTCTATCGGAAAGGTTTTTAGATAATGACAACGGTTCAGTTGCTAAGTGTCCCGGTAGTTCCAATAATTATTTGTAACGGTTAAAACCGTAACAATAAACCACTTATAGCAACGGTTCTGAAAGCGTAGCAATAAAAAGAGTTGTCATAGCTCCAATTTCTAGTAGTGGAACCTACACCCACTCTCGGAATTCCATTCCGAGCTCGATATCAAAATTTCCCCTATCGACCGAAATTATCGAAAATCTAACTTTCGCCAATTCAAGTCTAAATCTTCTACTGACCTCCACAACACCTTCCGGACGTGCTCCTAACCCCAAGATCACGCAATGGAGCTAATGGAGTCGACAAAATTCCATTCCGGACTCGTCTTCACAAAGTTCCGACTACGGTCCAAATTATAAGGCTAAAACTCACATCTAGGGACTAAGTGTCACTCCGGCAAGTCCCAATAGCAGAAAAAAAGTGGGGAAAATAGTTATTAGGGGATCGGGGCACAAACTCTCAAAACGACCGACCGGGTCGTTACACTTGATATTGTGGAGCATCATTCCACCAAGCGGGTACTTCGTCAGCTTGTACCGCCTGCAGTTTGTACCACCACCGCCCGCCTGGCATGCCACACATTATCAGCGGGATAATCGTTCCAGGGTGGACCAGACATATATGACATGGCTAGAGGCGCAGATCGATACTTGGGACCGACGACTTAACCTGATTTTGCTCCCCCTTCACCGCGCCAGACGGATACTGAGCATGATTATATGGGCTGGTACTGCATCGTTACCCGACTTCTCGTCAGGAATCCCTTTTATCGTAATTGTGGTCAGTACGTTCCATACGCCGGGAGGCACGAGGAACTAATATGTTATTTGGTATACTTACTTATAACTTTAACCTAGCATTCCACAATTTATATTTTACATATTGTGCAGGCTATTATGGCAGGCAAGTTACAGATCTGGTTTCCCAGACATTAAGGCGAGCCCGAGATGATCGCTTAGGATACGCGGCTGATTATGTGGTGCCAGAGAAGTACCGTCGTAGGGCACCAGTGGTGCCGAGCGTGGTCGATGTGGCAGGCGTGCCCCACGAGGTAGGGGTGTCCCACAAGGTCGTGGGGGTCAGTGAGGAGGTGGTCCCTAGCAAGGGGGCGTTGAGGCACCTGTTGAGGATGTTGGAGTTGATCAGCCGGGTGACCTCCATGAGCCACACTACCCTCACAACAACATCCAGTCATTTAGCCTTCAGCTTCATCTCACTCCAGGGACTTCGCAAGTGACCCCATCAGATCTATTGTTGATCATGGGAACTAGCATTACGTGAGAGGATTGGGACCAGTATTTTCCTGATCCTCCAGAACCATCGACCGTTGCTAAATAACGGCCGACACGAGATGTGGATAGTGGGCGTCGGCTGAGTTATGGCTCATCATCAAGGGAAGTTGGGGATCTTTCATAGGCGCATGTATGTTTGTATTACTATTAAATTTAAATTTGTTTTTATCTCATTTATTAGCCATAAAAATCTTTATGTTTTTTTTTATTAAGGCTTCATCCTCGCCCGTCACGGAGGCCACTTTGTGATACTGACCTGGCTGCGATGGATGATTATATTCAGGAGCCCAAAGTGACCATGGTAAGACAATTTAAATTTTTGTGACTTAACACGTACATTACTAATATATATTTCATATACTGAAATATCTTATTATTCTGTAGGTTACTGCTGGACCGACGGCCCCTTCGACTGAGCCTGCCAGCCCTACTTACGATCATGCTTCAGTGCATCTTGTGATAAAGAGGCGACGTGATGAGGATGATCCTGATAGCGTAGCCGGGCGGGATGGGATGCGCCTCAGGCTAGCAGCTGCATTGAAGCACGCAGGATGTGGGACGCATTGATTTTTTTTGTATTTTATGTACATATGACATTTAATAAATAATAACAACAATTTTTATTGTTTACATTATATGCGCAATATGTTTTTATTTCTCCGGTTCTTTGTTATTTTACTACAACACAAACACAAACATAGCAACTTAGCATAATTTAAATTCATTACAACTAATGAAAATACATGGCACAGAGAACATAAAGATAAAATACTACACTCAACACATACATGTGTTTGTTTAGTCATTACCGCCTATTATTCTCTGCTCCATCCACTTAAATTTCTCTTCCATTTTACTTTTTTCTTCTTCCGCCTC
The DNA here is from genome assembly GCA_005239525.1 of Nicotiana knightiana. Taxonomy (NCBI): domain Eukaryota; kingdom Viridiplantae; phylum Streptophyta; class Magnoliopsida; order Solanales; family Solanaceae; genus Nicotiana; species Nicotiana knightiana. The sequence goes on along the minus strand of ML407749.1, from coordinate 27,352 downwards.
TTTTAGTTTCTCCTGAAATGCGCAATTTCTCGTTGCATTTCAGACTCACAACGTTGGTGTTCATCGTTCATATTCCAAACATACTACAAACATGATTTGTAGTATTCTGGGTTAATGGGTTAATCTTGCCTCCAAACCTGTATAGACACATCCAATATTTGCGCACAACATTACCATAGGACCAACACGCCTTCATAATCGCACATTTGTCACAATAGCACCTTGGCTGGTCATTGCGTCCAGACATTTGTTAATGCAAGAAAAATGAAAAAATTTATGGAAAGTTTTCTTTGTTTTGGTTAATCGCAGAAAATAACTAAAATGTTCTAGTTATTTATAGGCAAGACAACCCACATAATGTAGTATTTCACCGTGTTATGATGTAACGATCCGACCGGTCATTTTGAGAATTTAAGATCCGTTCGGCTGCATAAGGTCTTGAACAACTTCATATTATGTGTATCGACTTGCGTTCATCGTTGAATTCAGTTACCAGATGATTCAATGTCGAATTAGAAGAAAGAATCTAGTTTTGGAAGCTTAAGCGGTGAGAATTTGGCCGGAATGTGACTTTCGTGTAAACGGCTCCGGAATGAGTTTTGGATGATGTCAGCAGCTTCGTATGGTGATTTTGGACATAGGCGCACGTCCGGATTTGGAGGTCCGTAGAGTAATTTGAGGCAAATCGGCGAAAGTTGGAAAAGTTGAAGTTTGAAAAATGGAGAAGTTTGACCCACTGTTGACTTTTGTGATATCGGGGTCGAAATGCAATTCGGAGAGTTGGAACAGCTCCGAGATGTCATTTGGGACTTGTCTGCAAAATTTGGCGTCATTCAGGGTTGAATTGATAGGTTTCGGCACGAGTTTTAGAAGTTGGAAGATTTGAAAGTTCAGAAGCTCGATTCATGGTGCGATTCATAGTTTTGTCGTTGTTTAATGTGATTTAATACCTCGAGCGGGTCCGTGTTCGGGTATGAAACTTGTTGGTATGCTTAGACGGGGTCCCGAGGGCTCCAGGTGTGTTTCGGACGAGTTTTGGGTGGTTTCCATGATTTTGAGAAGGTCAGAGTTCTAGTGTAATCGCACCTGCGGACCTTGAGAGCAGGTGACATGGTCGCAGGTGCGAAATGGGAGACGCATGTGCGAGATGAGCTGGTCTGGGCAGTCTCCACAGATGCGGAGAATTGGTGGGCAAATGCGGCCCCGCAGAAGTGGTTCCTTGGGCGCAGAAGCAAAAAGGAACGCATGCGCGGTTGGTCATGCGCACCTGCGGTTGCGCAGAAGATGCTAATTATGTCGCAGGTGCGGTCAGGCCTGGGCAGAGAGTTATATTCGACGGTTTGCCATTTTCTCCATATTTTGAGTTTTAGACTTCGGTTTTAGGGGCGTCTTTTTGGGTTTTTCAAGCAATTCGATTGAGTATGTGTTCTTCACCTAGTATTTAATGTGTTACATGATTTTATCTTCATTTCCATTATTTAATTTGTGTTTTGGTTTGAGAAAAATGTTGAATTTTGAAGAAAATTTCTAAAATAAAAATCATGATTTGAGGGATGAAATATTATTGGAATTTGATCATTTTTGTATGATTGAACTCATATTGGAATGGGTGTTTGGGTTTTGTAAAATTTGTCAGGTTTTGAGGTGCGGGTCCGGGGTCGACTTTGGACCAATTTCTGGATTTTGTTAAAGATTGAGACTTTATGATCCAGAATAGTTTCTTATGTGTTTTATTTGTGTTTTGAAGTTATTTTGGTTAGATTTGAGCTCTCCGGAGGTCTTTTCACCCAAGAAGTTCATTTTAGAGTACCGGGTTCTCGTCTTTGAGGAATGTATCTTGCCTAACCTTGTGTGGGGAACTATCCCTTAGGATTGAGTCTTCTATGGTGATTGTAGTCCGTTTACGCAAGGTGACGAGTGCGTTCTTGGACTTATTTTTTAAAAGTTGGCCTTTTAGGGTTCTTAGGTCCTTATATTCACCGTGTATGAAGTTGTTCTTGATACGTTTGAGTCCCTATTTTCTAGTTTCACCTCTACATGCTTTAATTAGAGATAATTGCTTTAGGATTCACTCTTATTGTGTATGTGACTCTTATTTGACTTAACTGAAGATTTTACCTCTTCCATCGGCATGCTATCTTTTTATAATTGCTTATATTTAATTGAAATTATTATTAGCTCATCCTATAATTGTTCAGTCTTAATTGGAATTATTGCTCAACCTAAAAAGGAGTTAGATAACCTATATCTTAGTTGACTTGCCTTTATTTGGAACTATTTGACTCATTGGCTTCCTTAATGTTGACTTGAATATTGTGGAATCGTTGCTACATTTTAGTTTTTCCTTGTTGAGTTGTTCTCTTTACGCCTAGCATTCTTTACTGTGGTTATTCCTTGTGCATGAGTTCTATCGTTTCATTGTGATTTAAAGTTCTTGAGTTTATATACTTATCATACTTTGTATTATTGTCATTGTTGTTGTTGTTGTACTTATTGTGGTGATACACGAGGTTTCTATCGTGTTGTAACTGTTATCTCTGTTGGTTGCGATGCATGTTTACTTTGAGACTACAGAACGGTATTCTAGGAGATCCCCTAGCATTGAATATTTACTTTGGGACTACGGAACGGTATTCCGGGAGATCCCCCAGCACTGCATATTTACTTTGGGACTACGGAACAGTATTCTGAGAGATCCCCCTGGACATTTACGCTTGGGACTATGGGATGGTATTCTGGGAGAACCCATGTTGTTATATCTGTATTTTGAGCTGCTAATCTTCTATGCTTATATTCTTTTAAACATTCTACGTGTCGTCCGTTATTTTCCTTAAACTTACTAGCTGGTACGAACTATATTAGGACACTTGCACAGGCATACACGTAGCGAAGCACCCCTTATCGGATAAGAGGTTTTCTTGATATTGCCAAGTATAGACACACACTCTTGTTTACTTGCCTTCCATGTGAGAATGGCTCTTTTTGGCACGTGATTCGTCAGTGCGGTTATGAGGTGTGATGAGGGCATAGGATGGCACGTGTTAGGGTTTAGGTATTGAAACTTGTATTGTATGATTATGAGATGAGGTGTCACATGGTGACTTATAATCGAAGGAATTTATTTGAAAAGTTTATATTCGAAAAGTATTTATCTTGAAAGAACTATGTTTGAAGGATATTTATTTGAAGGATGTACATTTCAAAAGAAATCCTTATTCGAAAGGATTATATTCTAAAAACTTCTATTAAAAAACTTATGGGTGAAAGATTTATACTTGAAGGTTTTTGACTAATTTATTGGAGTTTGTTGGCTAAGACCTGATGTGAAAACTATTGCAGTTACTGAGTTACTACTCGTCTTTACTGTATTTGTGATTTTGGATTTGGGTTGTGTTTTCGTTCACTCTTCTGTGTCCTTATTATGGTGTTCTGCTGTTACTTACTGTTTTCCTTCCTTATTGCAGTTGCTATATTGTTAGCCATATCGCGTAGTCTTTATATAGATATTATGTTCTGTCATTCCTATACTTATGCTTGTTCAGTTTATTAGACTAGCGGGTGTCTTGTCTTGACTAGTCCTTGTCACTACTTCACCGAGGTTATTCTTGCTACTTACTGGGCATCGCTGAAGTGTGCTCATAATACACTTCTGCACATTTTTGTACAGATCTAAGTATTAATCGTTAGTAGGTATGCAGATCCTTGCTGAGGAGACTCAAGTTAAACCTGCTGATGCAGCTTCAGAGTCACCTTCTTATTTTGTATTCAAACTGTTTTTACTCGTTTCTAAATAGTTGTATTTAGAAGTTGTAGCAAACTTTGTAGAGCTTATGACTTGTACTATTGGTTTTGCTAAAATTGTAAATTCTGTAAAGATTTTATATCGAGACTGTTAGATTTTCTTTATTATTGTTGTTATTCAGTAAATGTTAGGCTTACCTAGTCCCCAAGACTAGGTGCCATCACGATACCTAATATAGGGGAAATTGGGTCGTGACAAGTTGGTATCAGAGCTCCAGGTTCATAGGTGCTACGAGTCATAACCGAGTTTAGTAGAGTCTTGCGGATCGATACGGAGACGTCTATACTTATCTTTGTGAGGCTACGGAACTATTAGGATAACTTCACTTCTTTCATTCCAATCATGCGAGTTCATTGATCTTGAAGTTTGAATTTTTATCACTCTATTCTCTCACAGATGGTGAGGACACGAGCTACGGTTCTGATGATGTTACCCTCGGAGTAGATGTCGCTAGGGCAGAGGGAGAGGATGACGAGGGGCATGTGCTGCAGCTAGAGCACCTACCAGAGCAGCAGCTGAGGAGCCGCTAGTAGCTCCAGTTGGGGGTAGGTACGGAAGGCACATGTTGTCACCCCCGGACTTCAGGAGGCTTTAGCACAGTTCCGGAGCATGTTTGGTACATTGGCTCATGCGGGGTTGATTCCGGTTGCACCAACTACTTCACAAAATGGGGGAGGGACTCATACTCCCGCCGCCCACACTCCAGAGCATCGAGTTCACATTGGTCAGGTTCTATGTGTCAAGGCGACACAACTTGTGATCCCAGTTCAACCCATGGTCAGGGAAGCAACATCCGAGAAAGGGAATCTTAGATTTGCAAGGTTCAAGAGATATAACCCTCTTACATTCAGCAGTTTTGCTTCAGAGAGTGCATAGGGTTTTTCTGGAGGATTGCCATAGCATCCTCTTACATTCAGCGGTTTTGCTTCAGAGAGTGCACATGGTTTTTCTGGAGGATTGCCATAGCATCCTCCGCACTATGGGTAAGGTTGAGATGAGTGGGGTTGCTTTTACTACGTTCAAGTTTAAGGGAGCGACTTATCAGTGGTGGCAGGCACATGAGTAGGGTATCCTGGCCAATGCAGCTTCACTTACATGGGTTCAATTTCTAGAGATGTTTTGAGAGAGTTTGTACCTCAGTCCCTTCGAGATGCATGGTGTGTGATGTTTGAGCAGTTGCACCAGGGCACTATGTCGGTATTAGAGTTTGCCATCAGATTCGGTGATTTGGCCAGACATGCACCTGCCTTGGTTGCTACAGTTAGAGGGCCAGTCCGTAGATTCATTGAGGGGCTCAGGCATGATATTCGGTTCAGCATGGCTCGAGAGTTGGATTCAGATGTTCGTTTCAGCAGGTGGTAGGGATTGCTCGCCGGCTAGAGGGCGTATGGTACCGGGAGCAAGAGGATAGAGAAATCAGGAGGGAGAGTACATGGATGCGATAAGGCCTCGTATACCGGAGATATCTGATGGTCCTTATTATGGAGGCAGGGTACGACTTGGTAGAGGTTTTTTAGGTCAGCCAGTTCAGTGTGCACTTCCGGCTTCGTGTAGTGTTTCAGGTGCTCATGAGTCTCAGAGTACTCGTACTGCACGATTCCACAGCCACGTCAGCAGAGAGGTTGCTTTGAGTGTGGAGATATCAGCCACATGGTGAGAGATTGTCCCAGGCTTCGGGGCGGGGTATTCAGGTGAGTAGGGGGCGCCCAAGGGGGGGCCCAACCCGATGATGTGTTTCATATAGTAAGATGGAGAGCGTTATGCCATATATTATCATACATGTATGTTTTGAATTATTATAGAGTGTATCATTCTTATTTTGTTTCAGTTCTGCTGATTGGGACAAGTTCCCTATTTGTTGCTCCAATTATGGGTGCGTTTCATGATTTGGCACCCTGTTTACGTGTTTGCCCCTGTTGGGAGATTTTATGAGTGGTAGTCGTGCCTATCATTGTTTTTTATTAATTATTTAGAGTTACGAGACTAGCAGTGAATTCCTGTTGTCCTTTACGGTAGGCTTGATGTGATTTCCTGAGTATTTTGATTACGTGCTGTGATTTGATACTCTACCGGGATGAGGGTTCAGTAAGTGTTGTGATTTTATTGGCAGAGCTGAGTTAGTGGGAGATTCCAATTGGTATGATATATATTCGATCTGTGGTTTAGAATTGAGGGCGAGACCCTCGTGATTTCATGTGATTTGATGTGTTCGAACCGGACTTTGTACCGCGATAGAGTTATATCAGGATGGGATCCTTGTGATTTGTTCATATGCTTTAATTCTTTCCTTGTTATATTGACTTGCAGGTTAGTACTGTTAGAGAGTTGTGCTTGTCGGGATTGTTTGATAGTTCTCTTATGTATTTCTCTTTACATATTCAGTCATTTTCGTTCTGTGCTTCTTGAGTTTTAGCTTTGCAGGGTGTGTGCCCAGTGGGGTTAGTTGTGGCTTGCTTATTTAGGTGTTGATTTATGAGGTTTTCATGATTCTTGTATCATCGTCAGTGTTGTGAAGTTTTGAAATGGGTTCCTATTGGATATGAGGCTAATGGCTGGTGTTGGATTTGATTTTGGGAAGCTATCGTGATCAAAAGTATTATTATGGGCCTATCTGTGGTGTGTTATAGTGTGTGGTCATACCTTATGGGTGTAGGCATGAGTTGATGCACCTAGTTGAAACTGATACCGGATATGGATTTAGAATCGGGTCTTTTGGAAATGAATAGAAGTTGAGGATTTGGGGTATGAGGCTTATTGGTGTTGGTAGAAAGGCTAAATTGCAGTTGAGATGGTTTCGTCAGGCTTATGTAGGTTGGGGTGATGTGGAATCACCCACGGATGTGTGTTGGAAGTGTGCATTTAGTGATTTGATGAGTTCAAGGCGAATCTTGGCACGTTCGAGGATGAACGTTTGTTTAAGAGAGGGAGGATGTAACGATCCGGCCGGTTGTTTTGAGAATTTAAGCTCCATTTGGCGGCGTAAGGTCTTGAACAACTTCATATTATGTGTATCGACTTGCGTGCATGGTTGAATTCAGTTACCGGATGATTAAGAGTCGAATTGGAAGAAAGAGTCTAGTTTTGGAAGTTTAAGCGGTGAGAATTTGGTCGGAATGTGACTTTTGTGTAAACGACTCCGAAATGAGTTTTGGATGATGTCAACAGCTTCATATGGTAATTTTGGACATAGGCGCGCATCCGGATTTGGATTTGGAGGTCCATAGAGTAATTTGAGGCAAATCGGTGAAAGTTAGAAAAGTTGAAATTTGGAAAATGGAGAAGTTTGACCCACAATTGACTTTTGTGATATCGGGATCAAAATGCGATTCTGCGAGTTGGAACAACTCCGTTATTTCATTTGGGACTTGTCTGCAAAATTTGGCGTCATTCAGGGTTGAATTGATAGGTTTTTGCACGAGTTATAGAAGTTGGAATATTTGAAATTTCATAAGCCCGATTCATGGTGCAATTCGTAGTTTCGTCGTTGTTTGATGTTATTTGAGACCTTGAGCGGGTCTGTGCTAGGGTATGGAACTTGTTGGTATGCTTGGACGGGGTCCCGAGGGCTCTGGGTGTGTTTCAGACGAGTTTCGGGTGGTTTCCATGATTTTGAGGAGGTCTGAGTTCTGATGTAATCGCACCTGCGGACCTTGGGTGCAGGTGAGATAGTCGCAGGTGCGAAATGGGAGACGCAGGTTTGAGAGGAGCTATTCTGGGAAGTCTCCGCAAATGCGGAGAATTGGTGTGCAAATGCGGCCCAGCAGAAGCGGATCCTTGGGCGCAAAAGTGAGAGGGAGCGCAAGTGCGGTTGGTCATGCACACCTGCGGTTGCGCAGAAACGGCTAATTTTGTCGTAGGTGCGGTCACGCATGGGCAGAGAGTTATATTCGAGGGTTTGCAATTTTCTCCATATTTTGAGGTTTAGACTTCGTTTTGGGAGCATCTTTTTGGGGTTTTCAAGCAATTCGATTGGGTAAGTGTTCTTCACCTAGTATTTAATGTATTCCATGATTTTATCTTCATTTCTATCATTTAATTTGTGTTTTGGGTTGAGGAAAACGTTGGTTTTTGAAAAGAAAAAATCTAAAATGAAAAATCATTATTTGAGGGACGAAATGGCATTGGATTTGATCATATTTTGTATGGTTGAACTCATATTGGAATGGGTGTTCGGGTTTTGTGAAATTTGTCGGGTTCCGGGGTGCAGGGCCAGGGGTCAATATTTGGACCAATTTTTGGATTTTGTTAAAGATTGAGACTTTATGATCAGGAATAGTTTCTTATGAGTTTTATTTGTGCTTTGAAGTTATTTTTGTTAGATTTGAGATGTACGAAGGTCTTTTTACCCGAGAAGTTCATTTTAGAGTACCGGGTTGCCGTCTTTGAGGTAAGTATCTTGCCTAACCTTGTGTGGGGGAACTACCCCTTAGGATTGAGTCTTCTATGTTGATTGTAGTCCGTGTACGCGAGGTGACGAGTGCGTGCTCGGACTTATTTGTGGAAAGTTGGCCTTTTAGGTTCTTAGGTCCTTATATTCACCGTGTATGAAGTTTTTCTTGATACGTTTGAGTCCCTATTTGCTAGTTTTACCTATACATTCCTTAATTAGAGATAATTGCATTAGTATTCACTCTTATTGTGTATTTGACTCTTATTTGACTTAACTGAAGATTTTACCTCTTCCATCGTCATGCTATGTTTTTATAACTGCTTATCTTTAATTGAAATTATTATTAGCTCATCCTACAATTATTCAGTCTTAATTGGAATTATGGTTATTTCATGCTGCTTATCCTAATTGAATTGTTCAATATCCTTTGTAATTGCTCAACCTAAAAAGGATTTAGATAACCTATATCTTAGCTGACTTGCCTTTATTTGAAACTATTTGACACGTGTTGGCTTCCTTAATGTTGACTTGAATATTGTGGAATCGTTGCTACATTTTATTTTTCCCTTGTTGAGTTGTTCTCTTTATGCCTAGCATTCTTTACTGTGGTTTTCCTTGTGAATGAGTTCTACCATTTCTTTGTGATTTAAAGTTCTTGAGTTGATTTACTTGTCGTACTTTGTATTATTGTCATTGTTGTTGTCGTAGTTGTTGTGGGGATACACGAGGTTTCTGACGTGCTGTAACTGTTATCATTATTGATTGCGCTACATATTTACTTTGGGACTACGGAACGGTATTCCGGGAGATCCCCCTGTGTTGCATATTTACTTTCAAAAACCAACATTTTCCTCAACCCAAAATACAAATTTGATGATAGAAATGAAGATAAAATCATGGAATACATTAAATACTAGGTGAAGAACACTTACCTAATCGAATTGCTTGAAAAACCCAAAAAGACGCTCCCAAAACCGAAGTCTAAAACTCAAAATATGGAGAAAATGGCAAGCCCTCGAATATAACTCTCTGCCCAGGCGTGACTGTACCTGCGACAAAATTAGTCGCTTCTGCGGAACCACATGTGCGCATGACCAACCGCACTTGCGCTCCCTCTCGCTTCTGCGCTCAAGGATGCGCTTCTGCAGGGCCTCATTTGTGCACCAATTCTACGCATCTATGGAGACTGCCAGACCAGCTCCTCTCGCACCTGCGTCCCCCATTTTGCACCTGCGACCATCTCACTTGCGCCCAAGGTCCGCAGGTGCGATTACACAAGAACTCAGACCTCCTCAAAATCATGGAAACCACTCGAAACTCGTTCAAAACACACCTGGAGCCCTCGGTACCCCGTCCAAGCATACCAACAAATTCCATACCCTAACACGGACCCGCTCGAGGTCTCAAATCATATCAAATAACGGCGAAACTACGAATCGCACCATGAATCGAGCTTATGAACTTTCAAATCTTCCAACATCTAAAACTCGTACCGAAACATATCAATTCAACCCTCAATGACGCCAAATTTTTCAAACAAGTGCCAAATGACATCACGGAGCTGTTCCAACTCTAGGGATCGCATTCCGACCCCGATATCACAAAATTCAACTGCGGGTGAAACATCTCCATTTTCAAAGCTTCAACTTTTCCAACTTCTGCCGATTTGCCTCAAATTACTCTATGGACCTCCAAATCAAAATCCGGACGTGCGCCTATGTCCAAAATCACCATTCGAGCTGCTGACATCATCCAAAACTCATTCCGGAGCCATTTACACAAAGTCACATTCCAGCCAAATTCTCACCGCTTAAGCTTCCAAAACTAGATTCTTTCTTCAATTCGACTCCGAATCATCCGGTTATTGAATTCAACAATGCACGAAAGTCGATACACATAATATAAACTATTCAAGACCTTACACCGGTGAACGAAGCCTAACTTCTCAAAACGACCGGCCGGGTCGTTACAACGCGATTAATGCGTGATGCAAGTTTTATATCTTTTGTCAGGGGTATGATTGTCATATTATTACGAATTTTTTGTCAGCTGGCTACCAAATCAATAATTTTTTAAAAATAGGGTACAGATTAAGAGGTGGACAAAATATAAGGTACGGCTGCAAATCCTCCCTCCAAATATAAATAAGTGTGTTTGTTGGAAAGTGCTTTACTAGATAATGTTACTCCGAATGTTGGGTGTAAAAAAAGAAGAAGAGATAGACATGATATTGAAATTCAATCAAAATTTCAAATAAATTAAAAGAGCAACTTTTAGATATTTCAAATAAAGTTTTATTTGCCCTGCTCTATTCCGTCCCATTAAATTTTAAAAAAAATTAGCCCTGTCCTCGCCCCATCTCAATCTTTCCCTGCCCTGTCTCAATTTCCATCCCTAGTAAATTGAAACGGAGGGACTACATTTATATTAAGTTAGCTTATCACTAGAAAAGTAGTGGGTACAACGATGGTATGCATCCACTGACCTACAAAAATAATTTGCCATTGCTTTTGCTTGTATAATGAAGTCTTTATGGTTTCTTGTAAAATGTAGCATGTTACGAAATGTTGTTTCTTTTGGAATGGTCAATTTAGGTCAATGTTGTTTTTCTCCCTGAATTTTTAATCCCGATATTGTTATCCCACATTCAATATGTCAAAGAATCTGAATCAATATAAATATATTGGGAAGTGTGTAATAGGGTCGTCCGGTGCACAAAGCATCTCGCATTCACGCAGGGTCTGGGGAAGGACCGTATCCAAGAGATTTGATGTAGACATCTAGCATTAATGGTGGCTTCCACGACTTGAACCCATGAACTAAGGCTACAATTTTACTGTTGCTCCAAGTCTCCTTTCATGTCGGAAAGTGTTTAACTGGTATATATATGTAGAAAGTGTTTAACTTTTAGCTATATAGTTATCTGCTGCGATTGTTTTGCAGGACTAAAATTGTGCTGATATTGCAATTTTGTACAGGTTTCAAATGGCTACTGGACAACTTTTCTCCAAGACTACTCAAGCTTTATTCTACAACTACAAGCAGCTTCCTATCCAACGGATGCTCGACTTTGATTTTCTTTGTGGTTAGTATTACATTTTCATTCTTCAATCACATAGAGGGGCTTTGGAATAATGGTAAAGTTATCTCCATGTGGATTATAGGTCACGGATTCAAACTGTGGAAGCAGCCACTACTAATTGCATAATTAAGGTAGGTTGTCTACATCACACCCCTTAGGGTGTGTCCCTTCTACGGACTCTATGTGAATGCATGATAGATTTGTACATTGGGTTGCCCTTTTTTACCAATCAAGTCGCTGGCCAATAGACTTAGGCATGTTTTGCTGAATTTTAAGCACTTACATTTTTCACATATCCAATGAGACTGTTTTATTGGTAGAAAAAAGATGTCACACGTGGAACCTTACTGAGTTGACAAATCATGATACGTGAAACAATGATGGTGTGACAACTGGCATATTTCATTAATGAAATATATGAAGCAAGGAAGATGCGGAGTAGACACCCACGAGACAGTAAAGAACAAATGACCGATCCTAGATAGCTATTAAAGAGGCACGAGCGGAACGAATCAAGCCTAAAAAGAGGGAAGATTCATGAATCCGAAATTAATAAGGAAAGGGAATCAGAATCGTTACAAATCCCTTATAGTTACGAATGTGTCAGTTATGATTATCAACCATAACGGGAAATTAATGCCATTAATGCTTATAATAAATTAGTCTTAAATGGGGAGAAACATTATATTTGGACATTCCTATATGAGGATACAGAATCTCACTTGTAAGGACAAGTTCCAAGCACTATCGAAATATACTTACATTTATTGCTTCTTTTGAGGAATCGATTATCATTTTTATTCCTTCTTTATTTTCTACTAGTTCATATTGCTATTTTTATTTCTTTTCAAGCAAATTATTGAGGAAGTAAGGAATTATTTGGTTATCAGTAGCCCTATTTCTTCTAAATATAGGCTTTGACTAAAAATTCTATTTTTTTGTTAAAGGAATTGGTTCCGTTACCGGGAATCTGATAATCTTTTTACTTTCCAAATCCTTCTTTCTCACAATCAAATTTTGTCAAATGGTAAAGAAAATAACCAACAGGAGGGAGGAACTCCACCAATCCCTTTACCACATGAATCTCCTCGACAGTCTCGAGAGGGAACACCTGAAAGATCAACATCACACATGAATGATCATCAGGGGGACAATCAGACTGTTGAACAAGTTGCTTTAAAACAATTGATCGTAGAACACATGAACAGTGCTCTCCAAGATTTTGTTAGGGGATTGCCAACTGCACCGCCAACTCCTCCTTCAAAAAATACCTTAACCATAGAAAACCCACGCTCGGGGCTTGCCAATTCAGGAAGCAGGGGAGACTCCTAATGAATCCCGTGAAGGAAGGTCAGGTACACCAATTAACTTCGATTTACAAAATTCGGTACTAACTTTGCAGAAATAGCTGAAAGAGCAAAATGATCGCATAGAACAAATACCCGACGTACCACCCATGATTAAAGGAATGAATATTGATAAATATTCACAGCAACCTTGGAAGATATGATGGAACAACCGGCCCACGAGATCATGTAACTGCGTTTACAATGGGTGTAAAGGGAAATGATTTAACCAAGCAGGAAATTGAATCAGTTTTGGTCAAAAAAATTTGGAGAAACACTCACGAAAGGGGCATTAACATGGTATTCTCTTTTATCTGAAAACTATTGATTCTTTTGCCGAGCTTGCAGATTCATTCATAAAAGTACATTCGGGGGCTCAGAAGGTTGAAAAAAGGATGAAAGACATCTTTAAGGTAAAACAAGGATACTGATTTACTCAGGGAATTCGTGGATAGATTTCAACGTGAAAGGATGATGCTACCACGAGTACTTGATAATTGGGCAGCTACGACGTTCGCAAGCAATTTAAATGAAAAGATTCAGAAGCCACGAGAAGGCCTAAGGAAAGTTTGCAAGAATTTCCTGCTACAACATGGAATGATGTGTACAATAGGTACGACACGAAGTTGTAGATAGAAGAAGGCACGGTTACTCAGTCAAGGGTTGATGAAAGAACAAGTTCGAGACGATCCAAATTTAAAAAAAGGTCCGGCAAAGATAGGTACGAACCTTACATGGGACCTGCGGGACGAGATTCACGTTCTAAACAAGAAAATATACAATCTGACCCTAGATCAAGGCACAAAGATGCGGGTTCATCATCCAAATTCAGAAAAGGACGAGATGCGCGAGACAATTATTCTAACACAAACGCAAGGATTGGTGATTACAATTTCAATGTTAGCACTTATGAGTTGGTAGATGTTTTAAGAAGTATGGGAGATAAGGTACAGTGGCCTAAAGAAATGAGATCAAACCTAAGCAGAAGAAATCCAGATTTCTAGTGTGAGTTTGGTAACGATAAAACAACAGATTGTAGATTATTACAAGGTGATGTAGACAATTTGTTAAAGTAGGGTTATTTAACTGACTTATTTAGTGAGAAAAGTAGAAAATCCTATATGAAGAATAGATAAGAGCCTCTGAAACCTCTATCTCCAAAAAGAATAGTCAACGTGATAAGCGGGATGAAAAGAGGTTAATGGTGTGACATATATGGCTCCAAAAAAGACATCGAAAGTTACAGTTACTCATGGAAATTGAGTTCGCCATGTTTTTCATGAAGAAAATATAACGTTTGATGATGCAAATGCAGATGTCTTGATAATTCCTCACAACGATGCGCTGGTAATATCATTACTTGTCCATGATACTAATGTAAAACGAGTTTTGATTGATCTAGGTAGCTCCGTAAATATTATTATTCTAAGAGTGGTGAATGAAATGCAAGCTGACGACAAGGTGGTACCAAAAAGACATTCTTTATCTGGATTCAATAACTCAACTGTTATCACAAAAGGGGAAATAGTGCTAACCACATTTGCAGAGGGATTTGTCAAGGATACAAAATTCTACGTGATAGACACTGACATGGCTTTTAATATGATTCTTGGAAGGCCATGGATTCATGATATGGATGTTATACCCTTTACATTACATCAAGTTATTAAGTTTCCTTCGCAATGGGAGATTATACAAATCCGCGGATATCAACATTCTTCTAAAAGTATCAATTCAGTGGTGGATTCAAGCACATCGAACAATTATACGAATGAGAATCCAGTTGAAGATATAATAATTACAAACCTCAGCTGAAAGCGGTTTAGGAAAAATGGATGTAGATTCAAGACTCGATGTCATATAAGAGCCAGAGGAGAATGAAAACATCAAAACAAAAACTGAAGAACTCAAGGCTATCACACTATCCAAGCAATGTCTAGACCGAAAAGTTTACATCAGAGTGAAACTGAGCCCAGAAATGAAAGATAAATTAGTCAAATGTTTAGAAGCTAACACAGATTGCTTTGCTTAGTCGCATTCAAATATGATAGATATACCACTGGAGGTGATGACCCACAAACTGAATGAAGATCCATTGTACCCACCAGTAAAGCAAAAGAAAAGGAAGCAAGGGTCCTTCAAAAATAAAGTAATTGAGGATGAGGTACAAAAACCTTTAAAAATCGGATCAATACGGGAGGTAAAATACCCAAACTGGTTAGCTAATACTTTGGTAGTTCCAAAAAAGAATGGAAAATGGCGGGTTTGCGTAGATTATACTGATCCAAATAAAGCTTGTCCAAAAGATTCCTTTCCTTTACCACATATAGATCAATTAATTGATTCTATCGCAGGACATGAGCTGTTGAGTTTTTTAGATGCATATTCATGTTATAATAAAATAAAGATGGATCCCAAGATGAATAAAAAACCTCATTTATTATAGACATGGGGACTTATTGTTACAAAGTTATGCCCTTTGGTTTAAAAAACCCTGGGGCCACGTATCAAAGATTGGCGACTAAACTGTTTCAAGAACACTTGGGAAAGACTATGGAAGTCTTCATCGACGATATGTTAGTCAAGTCAACACAAGTAGGGGATCATTTTCAACACCTTTTGAGCACCTTTGAAATTCTTCGCAAATATAATATGAAGCTAAATCTAGAAAAATGTGCTTTCGGCGTGGCTTCAGGTAAGTTTTTAGGTTTTCTTGTTTCTAACAGAGGTATTGAAGTGAATCTTGTACAAATAAAATCCATTGAGGAGATACCTGACATACTCACGAGCAAAAAAAAGGTGCAGAGGTTAATATGAAGGATAGCAGCTTTCGGAAGATTTATTTCCAAATCTTGGGAGAAAAGTTTTAAATTCTTTTCAGTATTGAAAAAGCAAAACCAATTTGAGTGGAATGATGAATGCCAGCAAGCTCTCAAAAATATATAAGCATATTTGTCAAATCCGTCCCTACTGGCTAAACCAAAGGACGGAAAAAGTCTGCTCATTTATCTCGCCGTGTCAGAAATGGCAGTACGTGCGGTATTGGTGTAAGAAGATAGAGGTAAACAATCTCCAATTTATTATATTAGAAAATCTTTTTAGGATAATGAAACATGATATCCTCACTTAGAAAAACTTGCTTTAGCATTAATTATGGCATCTAGAAAGTTGAGACCTTATTTTCAATGTCATCCTATCTCTGTAGTAACTGCTTTTCCTCTAAGGAATACATTGCATAAGCAAGAACTTTCAGGTAGGTTAGCTAAATGGGCTATAGAACTCAGTGAATATGATATTATATACCAACCTAGAACTGCAATAAAATCACAAGTTTTAGCAGATTTTGTGGCAGATTTTAGCTCAAATATAGTTCCTGAAGCAGAAAAGGAACTACATGTATTTACCGGATATAATCTGGGGACTTGGATCCTATTTATCGATGGCTCCTCGAATGTTAAAGGAGCAGGTTTAGGTGTTGTTCTAATCCCACCCTCAGAGGAAATTATAAGACAAGAAATAAAATGTTATCCCATTACTAATAATGAAGCGGAGTACGAGGTTGTGATTGCATGTTTGGAACTAGAACGACAACTCGATATAGAGCAAATTGTTATCAAAAGTGATTCGCAACTGGTAGTTAACCAGATGTAGGGGACTTACATAGCTAGAGAGGCCCGAATGCAATAATATTTGGAAAAGGCATGGGAATTTATCAAACAATTTTAGTCATGGAAAATCGTGCAAATACCTAGGGACAAAAATGCATAAGTAGATGCATTAGCTAATCTAGCGTCTGTTGCGAAAGTAACGAATGCAGAAAATGCTATTGTAATACATTTGTTTCATTCGACACACGATCAAGATAAAAATGAGGTAAATTTTAATAATTTGACTTGGGATTGGAGAAACAAATTTGTTAATTTTTTGCAGTACGGAATTTTATCTGAAGAAAGAAAAAGTCTCAATTACTTCTGCGAAAAGCTGCCCGTTACTGCCTGAATCGTGGAAATCTATACCGAAAGATGTTTGGAGGACCTTTAGCAAGATGTCTCGGACCTTCTCAAGTGGAATATGTGATGAGAGAAGTACATGAGGGACATTGTGGAAATCACGCTGGAGGAAGATCATTGGTGAAGACTGTAATAAGAGCAGGATACTACTGGCCAAAAATGGAAGAAGATGCGGAAAGTTTTGTGGCCAAATGTGACAAATGCCAACAATATGGAAACAATATGCATCGTCCAGTAGAGCTGTTCCATCCGGTTATTTCACGTTGGCCTTTCATGAAGTGGGGGATGGATATCGTGGGTCCCTTGTCTCAATCTAAAGGAAATGTATGATTTTTATGAGTATTAACAGACTATTTTTCCAAACAGGTAGAGGCAGGAGTCTTTAAATAGGTGCAAGGGAAAGTCATGGAATTTATTTGGCGAAAGATTATTTGTCGGTTCGGAGTTCCAAAAGAAATCGTATGTGATAATGGACCACAATTCATAGGCACGAAAATCACATAATTTTTTCAGAGTTGGCAGATTGAACGTCCTCGCCTTACCATCTTGTGGCTAATGGGAAAGTTGAATCAACAAACAAAGTTATTATAAATATTTTTAAGAAGATATTAGAAGACTCAAAAGGCAAGTGGTCTGAGGTGTTACAAGGAGTGTTATGGGCTTATCGGACGACAACAAAGACAGGCACGGTAGAGACTCCATTTTCACTTGTTTATGGTGCTGAAACCTTAATTCCAGTTGAGTTAGGTGAACAAGTACAAGGTATGCACAAGCAAACGAGGAGTCAAATGAGGAAGAGATGCGCGTGAATTTGAATTTACTGGAAGAAAGGAGAGAAGTGGCTCTAATAAGACTAGCGGCTCTGAAACAAATGATTGAGCAATACTGCAACAGGAAAGCTAATGTGAGATACTTCAAGATTGGGGGCTTCGTCCTCAAAAAGGTTTTTCAATCAACAAAAGCAGCTAGTGCAGGAAAATTGAGTCCAAATTAGGAAGGCCCTTATAGGGATTCGAGGCATCGCTAGAAAGGGAGCATATGAGTTAGAAACCATGGAAGGCAAGATACTACCATCAAATTGGAATGTTGTTCATTTGAAGAAGTATTACTTCAAGGAAAAGGAAGTACCCATGGTCAAGTATCGCTCAAATATAGTTTTATTTTGTTCTTTTGAATTGTACTAACAATTTTAGATGATAAGCAAAAAGCTAGCCCGTACCAAATGATGATATTAGACCTAAAAATACACACGAAATACTGAATTATTCCTGGTCTAGGTTACAACCTTTCTGATGGTAAAAAGGGTTAAGCATTCATCATCTAAACGTATACCTACGAGTCATGTGTGTATTTTTCTTTTTAGGGAATGGAGCAAAACGAAGGAACAATTCAGTGTTCGAGATTTCATACTTCAAAGCTCTAACACTGGGGGACTATACATATAGGCAAAGAAGTCTAAGAGTCAAAATTCAAGCCTAAAGAGCCAAAACTCGAGCCCTAATCAAAAACCTTGAAGCAACCTTGAGAAGGTGTGAACTCGCAATAAGGACACAAGATACGCTCCAAGTTCCTATGAGTTTTTAGGTTAATGCCAAAAATTAGTCACGGGATAATAAACCCCGATTTTGAATTTCAAAACATGTTACAAGGAAAGTAGTTATGAAAGTGTTGTATACATAAATGTTGTCCAAAATGTTATATGCATAAATGAAAAATGATGTACGGAATTTGAAAGTTCAAAGCATAAAGCTTCCTCAATTTTTTTCTTTTTCATGTTTACTTCTTCTTTCATATATCTACACCAATATGAAGATGAGACATCATCTTTATCAGTGTCACTTATATAAAAGGTCCCTCTGTTATAAAAAAATTATGTTTATCAAAATAATGGAATATTAAAGCATTTTTAAATGCAAGTTCAAAAATCAAAGAGTGAAACAAAAGCTCAGATATAAAAATAAACAGTGAAGGTAACCGAAACATAGATATTAAACTTTGGGAAACAATAGAGGTAATTGTTTGTCATTAAACCCCCAAAAAAGATAGGGGTAACCTAAAACAACCATTCCAAAAAACTTCCCACCAAAAAATTCCAAATAAATCAACTAAATAAAAATAGAAAAAACTAAGGAGCATCATCTAAGGGGGCATCATCCGTGGAAACATCAACAACGGGAGAAGAAGGGACAACTTGAGAAGAAGAGGCTTGTACATCCAGGAACAAGTCCATTTCCATCACCTTCAGGACCTTCGTCTTCAGGTGAAGAAAAGCTTTGACGTTGCTGAGTTTTATCAATTGCTTCTTTAGCTTTAACAATCTCAGAATTAAGTTCAAAACCCTCCTGGTTGCTTTCATTAGAGTCTCGAGGTGAGTGTTTAAAAAGGCCCAGCTCACATACAATGACAATTTGTCCTCGATAATCTCATAGTTTGTTTCCCATTGATCAATTTCAGCTCTCAACTCTTCTTTTCTGCTTCAGAGGCATCATACGCTATCTTCAAAAGAGTAAGGGAACTTTCTAAGAAATTAACCTTATCACTAGAGGCGCGGAGATCTTCTTGAGTTTGAGTAAGTATTTGAACTAATTTTCCCGCATACGCCTCTTTCTGACTATGGAGTTCCTTCAAACCCCTTATTTCTTCAATTTCCTTAGAAAGTTGTTCAGCAAAGGAGGACTCAAGAATATCCTTATCCTTACCAACTTGACTTGAAGAAGTTTTCTCAATCGCTAATTCAGCGGCAATTATCTTCATTTTTTGATCTAAATCATTCTACTCTTCTGCCAAAACTTCTTTCTCCAATTGAAGACCCTCAAATTGCCCTTTCCAATTGGCAGCCTCGGTTCGGTAGTCAATAATTTGCTGGTCCGCATGAACGACCCTTTTCATGAGTTCTGTACCGATCAAGTTGATCTATAAAGAAAGAAAAGGAGTTATGGATAAATGAAAAGAAGAGAATGAGGAAATATAGTTGAACTCATACCTTCAGAGAAGAATGAATGAACAATATCATTCATCAAGGTCAATGAGCTATGACTTTCCAACTTTGACTTCTCCGCAGGACCAAGTAAAGGTTTCAACCACACATCGGCTTGACCGGATTTCCTCAATAAGTTCCCAGCTTCAGGAACCTCAATAACAATTTTCTTCATCGCCTTCTTGCTACTGGGAGATTCAACTTCTACATGAGAAGTAGTAGCAACAGGGATGGCAGATGAGGTAGAAGGAGTCATGGGGGTAGCATCAGCAGTAACTTCAGGTAAGGGAATGCAAGGATTAATGGGGACTAATATTGGAAGGGAGGGGAGGGGCAATTCCTCAAAAATAGGGCCAAAAGATTCATCACTTCCGAAGCCACGAGCAATACTTGTTCAACAGAATCTTGGGGGGGGGGGGATCGTTAACTTCTTCATCAGAGATCACCAAGGGGGCACTCTCTGGCTCATCCAAAAGTCTAAAAGGGACTATAGGCGCCATCCAAAAGTCTAAAAATAGTCTAAAAGATGATGAGCGCTTAGGATACGAGGCTGAGTATACGGCCATAGCAGTACAATCATGGGCCACTAGTGGAGCCAGAACATGGTCGGCGTGGCAGGCGTGCCCAGAGAGGTAGGGATGTCCCATGAGGTAGGGGTGTCCCACGAGGTCGTGGGGGTCACCGAGTAGGTGGTCCTTGGCAAGGAGGCGTTGAGGCACCTGTTGAGGATGTTAGAGTTGATCAACCGGGTGACCTCCATGAGCCAGACCATGCTCATAGTGATATGTCGTCATTCAGCCTTTAGTTTACTCCAGGTACTTCGCAGGTGACCCTGTCAGCTCCATAGTTGATCGCGGGCACGACCATTACGTGAGAGGATTGGGATCAGCATTTTGCTGACCCATCGACCGTTGCTGTCGATCGTCCGACACGAGATGTGGATATTGGGAGCCGGCTGAGTTATGGCTCATCATCGAGGGATGCTGAGGATCTTTCATAGGCGTAGGTTTGTTTTTATTACTATTATTTATATTTGTTTTTGTCTCATTGATTAGTCATAAATATCTAGTTTTTAAGGCTTCATCCTCGCCTGTCACGGAGGCCACCTTGTCGATACTGACATGACTGCGACACATGATTATATTCATGAGCCCGACGAGACCATGGTAAGACAATTTTAATTTTTGCGACTTAACACGTACATTACTAATACATATTTTATATACTAAAATATCTTATTATTTTGTAGGTTACTGCTGGACCGACAGCCCCTTCTATCGAGCCTGCCAGCCCTACTGACAATCATGCTATATCGCATCCTCTGATAAAGAGGCGGCGTGATAAGGATGATCCTGATAGTGTAGCCGGGCAGGATGAGATGCGCCTCAGGCCAACGGCTGCTTTAAAGCATACATGTTGTGGGACACATTGATTTTTTATTTTATTTTATGTACATATGATATTCAGTAAATAATAACAACAATTTTTATTGTTTATATTATATGCGCATTATGTTTTTATTTCTCCGGATATTCGTTATTTTACTAATACACGAACACAAACATAACAACTTAACATAATTTAAATCCAGTACAACTATAATACATGACACGGAAAACATAAAGATTTAATACTACACTCAACACATACATGTGTTTGTTTAGTCACTATCGCCCATTATTCTCTGCTTCAGTCACTTAAATTTTTCTTCCAACCTATTTTTTTCTTCTTCCGCCTCTTTTAGTTTCTCCTGCACTGCCATAATTTGTCGTTGCATTTTAAATATCTGGCGTTTGTATTCACCGCTCATATTCCAAACATACTGCAAACATGATTTGTAGTAATCCTGGTTAATGGGTTCATCATACCATACTTCAAACATACATTGATTTACGTCCTACCAATGGGGATTTTAACACAACACTATCAGTTAACATTTTATTTAAGAAATATTAACAAACATTATTTTCAAAACAATAGCTTACAAGTTGTTGAAATATCCAGCGTCTGCGCCCAACATTACTATTTGACCAACATGCCTTCAAAATTGCACGTTTGCCAAATAGCACCTTGGTATGTCATTGCGTCCAAACATTTGTTAATGCAAGAAAAATGAAACATTTATGGAAATTTTTGCTATTTGTTTTGGTTAAGCGTAGATAATAACTAAAATGCGCTAGTTATTTATAGGCAAGACTGATAAGTAGGGATTTTGACTGCTTATTTGCTCTCTTTCACTTGCGTATTAGCTCAAAATGCTTAAAGCTATTCCCGAGAACTAGTGAAATGTGCTTTCTTGCTGGGATATTGGGAAACGATCCAAAGAAGTGAAAATCAACTCAAAAAGGAGAAAAATTAGAAAGGGATATTGGGCGCACCTGAGCCGTTTTTATTTACTGTATTGAGTAACTTTGTACTAGTTTAGCTTTTAAACATTAGATTTTCTTTCCTTAATCAAGTATTATGATTCTATCTTAGTTTCTTCTTTAATTTCTTCATTTTCCATGAGTAACTAAACCCTTAGCTAGGGTTTTGACCCAACCCTAGTATGGGTACTTAATGGGTAACTAATTTAGGGCTTATTTATGATTGGGTTTATGATATTTTTTCTTGAATTTGAGAATTAATGGTTGCAAACATTGATTCATGCCTAATTGACCTAGTCTCTATTTGAGAAAGAGAGACTAAGTCTAGGAAAGCTTGGCTAACTAGGAATTGGGGTGAACTCAGGAAATTGATAGCCCATTTAAAGGGTTGAACCTAGAGATAGTAAGACCCGACTAGAGCATTTATCACTTGCTTTGTGAAATATCCATTTGGACTTGAGAAAGCCAAATTGGGCAAAATCACTCAAACTACCGAGAGGTATAGAGTGAGTAATTGTGTGTGATTGTTATATTGTATCCCGATCAATCAAATGTGCCCTAAAGCTCTAAATCCTTTAGGTAACCAACTAGGTGGAAGTCGCAACCCTAGATCTTTTATAATTTGAAAAATAACCAAAACCAAAAAACATTGTCTCTTAGCATTACAATTGCAATCAATAGTGTAAAAGTAGAAGTAGAAACAACAAAAGAATATGTGGAAGTGTAATCTAGGGCACATCATACATTCACACTAGGTATATACCTAATCCCAAATCTTGTTCCCTGTGGATTCAACCCCGAATCGCGTTGAGTTTTTATTATTGCTTCGACCGCCTCACAACCTAAATTAGTGATGTGAGTTTGGACGACATCAAAGAAAACACACATAACGTAGTATTTCATCGCGCTATGCTTCACGTGTTAAATATTTTTTCGGGTACAATACAACTTTTCCTGAAGATAGCTTTTGCAGACAAGCAACTTTTCAGATCGATAAGACAACACACATAACGTAGTATTTCACCGTGCTATGCTTCGCATGTTAAAGGTTCTTTCACGTACAATAAAACTTTTCCATAAGATAGCTTTTTCAGGAGAGCAACTTTTTCAGGTCGACAAGACAACACACATAATGTGGTATTTCACCACACTATGCTTTGCGTGATAGTGGTTCTTTCGGGTATAAGACATCTGACTAAACTGAACCAAGTCATCCGTATTTCAAAGACCGTTTGAATAAACATTAGAACATTAATTTCAAATATGCCACTTACATTTAACAAGTGGTTCAAAAAGAGGCAAAAGGGTGAATGTAGTTCAAAAATGCTCATGGAACACGTCTTAACACTATTGATCCCTACCTTGAAAAAATTATTCTAGGTTGCTACACTGACTTGGTTGATGACAAGTGGTATGGCGTTCTCCGTCCCTTGGAAAATAAGCCTATCAACATACACACTGATCTCAAAGTTACAGGGCACATTATTGAGGACAGCGTGCATTCTACAAAGCCTGAAGGTATGCAAATTTGGGGTGAAAAACTACAATGGGTTACCCTATACTCAAAACAGTGTGATTACTAAGTATTATGTGTCACACCTCCTTTTTCACTACCCTGTGATTAATGAAGGGGTAATAAGGGAGTTTTTTCAATTAAAGTGACATTGTTCGATTTTGGGATTTATTTTAGTTTTCAAAGTCGCCACCCGGATTTTTGACGATGCTCCGGGACACCGTTTTATTTTAAAATCCCAAACCGAGGAAATTTTGACTCTGGTTTAATTTGTCTGCGACCAAAAATTCGAGTAAGGAATTCTGTTAACCCGGGAGAAGGTGTTAGGCATTCCCGAGTTCCGTGGTTCTAGCACGGTCGCTTTACTATTAATATTTGGCCTAAATTATCTGATTGTTTACGTGTTTTATCCTATTGTGCATTTAGCCTTTTTAACCTTTTAGCCGCTTTTGATGTTTATGGATTTATCTTGGACAAGTTACGATGGCGCACACTTGTTGTTTTTTAGCACATGGCAAACACGTCACATGAAATGCACCCGTGGTTGCTATATGCGTTTTATCATTATTTTGGAGTTGAGGGTCGGGGGCATGAGTTGCCACTCCCGAGTGTAGATAATGGTAATTTTTGGAATGACACTTAATTTTACCCAATTTTCAAACTAAAGGATGTCCCTCTACCTAGAGGATCGCCTAAAATGATGTTCACTAGCCTAAAGGATACATGCTTCGGGCTATGGCCATATTTTAGCCCCTTAAATGTTTAACCCTTTTGGCCAATCCTATTTATGGCTAATTGTTAAATAAGGGAAGATATGTAATTCAATCATACCAATCAAGGAAAGGTTTGCAAAATATAATAAAAAAAAAAGAACTACTGATTTACCAATCGCAAATTTAAGGAATCAAATAAGCTCATTTATCCACATTAAGGACATTTTGACTAATGTTTTTGTTCAATTTCATACCTGCTATTTAGTTCATCACTCATATATATTGAGATTTCATATGTCTACTGTTACAGGTTCTTTTAAAGGAATATCCTCTGAATTCGATGGAAATAGCAGATCTGTTTTTTATACCGTTTGAAATTCTTCAACAAATAGTCTTTTAAGGTTAATTATATGAATTTAGAAGAGCAGGTTCTCTTTGATTTTCAAAAAGTTTGACAAGGTGCAAGGTGAGTTAAAAAAAATCTGCGAAGTCCAATTATTTTGAAATAACTGTTTTTGAAAATCAGATAAAAAAATGTTTTATGAAAGGTTCCACAGGGGGTGATTCGAACACTAAGTCTTTTTTGATTAAACACCTATTTCGGGTTTTTGAAGTATTTTTCGAAAACAGATTCAAATTTCAGGAAAAATCACCTCACAATTCAGTTTGAACACTATAAGTAAAGGGCTAAAAAGAAATGAATATACAGTC
>ML407748.1:7746-26342 GCA_005239525.1 Nicotiana knightiana | reverse complement strand
TGGTATTTTAGAACCTATTTTGTAGTGTGTAATTCAGCTTAGTCTCACTATTTTCAAATTTTTTCAGTAATTGTTCGGCCACCTTTTGTTTATCAGCAACCACGTGGTTTTGTTGCTCAGGGGTAGTCTAGTGGCCTTGTATGTCGAATGATCAGCTTGTAGATATTTTCACTAAGTCCCTCACTGGTCCTCATATTAGTTACATATGTAACAAGCTCAGTGCTAATGATTTGNATTCTGGTGGTATTTTAGAACCTATTTTGTAGTGTGTAATTCAGCTTAGTCTCACTATTTTCAAATTTTTTCAGTAATTGTTCGGCCACCTTTTGTTTATCAGCAACCACGTGGTTTTGTTGCTCAGGGGTAGTCTAGTGGCCTTGTATGTCGAATGATCAGCTTGTAGATATTTTCACTAAGTCCCTCACTGGTCCTCATATTAGTTACATATGTAACAAGCTCAGTGCTAATGATTTGTATGCACCGGCTTGAGGAGGAGTGTTAGATAGTTATGTGTAAATAGTCCTAGTCCCATATGTAATAGGAGTAGAATATGTCCTAGTCCCATATGTAGTAGGAGTAGAATATGTCCTAGTCCTATATGTAGTAGAAGTAGAATATGTATTATATATATGGCTCATTGTATCATTGGTAATAATAGATTTTTCTCCGGTGCATTCTCACAGTACCTTTGGATGAAATATTGGAAACCCTCTCCTCAATATTAACTGTCTCTTTTACTGGAACCACTCCCGATATGCTTTCCATTTATGCATGTGAATAGGGATTCGACTTGGCCTCTTTAGTTCATTTGTCCTGAGATTCTGTAATATAACTGTGTCAGATCTACACGAGATGCCCTCCCATAATCACAGTTCTTTGCCCATGCCCTTTTAATTTTTTTCCCATATTATTCTGCCTTCCATGTGGTATAAGTGGATCTGTGGTGTCTTTGTTTTCTATTTCCTTTATTGGTTTTAACTGCATATGCAATTAATATGTTTAGCTTTCTTGCTTGTTTAACTTTTGAGAGCCCATACTAAACATTTATCAACTTGTTATTGCAGACCTTGGTTGATGGTGACAAATGGGGTATTGCTATTGAAAGTGCCATTGGCTCGCTGCTTAACGGTTTTATCGTAACAGATCATAAGGATTCCCTTTTATTAAGAGCTTGTGCAAGGGAAGCGAATTATAATAACTTACAGATTATCATTTATGAGTTCTCTAGACCAAGGTAATGATCTTGCTCTATATGTTTGATGTATGTATGTATGTTTGTGTGTGCGCGCGTGTGTGTATTGTTAGGGATGATTTATGTCCTTACACATCGTTGATGACAATGTATACCAGTCACTTCTGGGTAGATAGATACTTCTCTGGTTTCTGATAAAGCTTTTGCTTGTATTGTTGGTGTAGGTTGAACATTCCTGATCATATGCTTCCCCGGACTCATCATCCAACTGCAATTTCGGTTCTACGTTCTGACAATCCTACCGTACTAAATGTCTTGATTGATGTGGTAAAGTTGCTATTTCTGTGGGTAAAATTATTCTTACCAAATATGTTACCTTCTCAAAAAAAAAATTATTCTTACCAAAGCTAAGCTGTTCTTTAGTTTTGTAGCTTCTTACTGTCATAATAAGCGGTTTCGAGTTCAGATTTAATTTATGCGCAGACAGATGATTGCCAATTTGCAGAAAACTCTTTTTATTTTCATATCGATTATGATTATGATAGCTTGGCTTATCCCTGGCGGTCAAGTTCATAATTCCTTTTTTCATTATTCTCCTCTCTGCCGGGGTTTCTATTAGTTTTTAGTCACGATTTGGGTTCTTATTTTTTGCCATGAACTTCAGACTATTTTCCAGTCTCTTGTGTTGATCTTTTGTCACTGTTACATCTGTATTTTTCTGTTGTTTAGGTTAGTTATGCTGATTATGCCTTGATGTTTCCTTTCTCTTGTTAGGGTAATGCTGAGAGGCAAGTGCTTGTTAAAGACTATGATGCTGGAAAAGCAGTTGCTTTTGAGCAAAGGATTTCAAATTTGAAGGAGGTTTACACTTCTGATGGGTACAAAATGTAAGATTATGTGGTCTCTCATATGCCGCTCAATTTAGTATCTTCATGCTTAATTGCTTTCCTGTATTCCTGTGAGTAACTTCTTGTCCGAGTCTGTTCAAGGTATTGGCTAGGTTGTACATAGTTCGTGTATAGATTCATCAAGTACTTGGCGGACGAAATTCATCAAGTTCGTGTATTAATTAAATCTATGAATTGACTTCCATCGGTTTATTTTGTGCGGAGCTGTTTAGGATGACTAACCCGATGCTCTAAACCTGTCTAAAATTTTGAAGTATCATTCCAACGACAGCAAGTCTGGCAAGAGTTGGTTTATTTCATTGAGAACTGTGGCCATCATTTTAATTCAAGATGGTTTAAAAATTATAGTTTGCATTTTGTGAGCCTTAATTAATCTACTTTACTCTTTTCACATTGCTTGGTTTAGTATTGGCTTGGATAGAACAGTACATCTTGCACTGACATGATTAACATACTCTAAACTTCTTAGGTTTTCTCGGGGTTCAGTCCAAACTATTCTTCCACCAATGAAGAATGTGAGGAGCGGACGTCTTTCTGGTTCATATGACAATCTAATTAATACTCTAGAAAGCGAAGCATCTGAAGCACAGATGAAAGCTCGACAAACCAGGGGTATGAAGAGGAGTATTGATGAAGAGCTTCAAGGACTCCAAGATAACTTGCAAAGCGCTAAGGTATTGATATTTTTAGCTAAGTGTTCCACCAGAATAATAGCTTTACTCCCTTTCTAAAGCTGTTACAAGTTTCACTTTGGTTTTACTTATCATAATCAAAGTGGTTTCCCTTTCTTCAGTAGTTATTCAAGTTTCACTAGATTCCTTCCTTTTTGTGGGTCAAGGAAGATTTATGGCATCCTCAGATTGAGATCTAGCACCTTCAGATTATTCTGCAAAAAAGAATGCTTGCAGCTTGTGCCTCGCCAGAATAGTTCCATGTGACTGATCATTTTCTTGACAAATCAGCTAAGATTCAGAAATTAATAAATTAGAGTATCTTGTAAACCAAGTAGAATTAACTTGTCTCTTTAATTTATTAGTTGTTCGAATATATTGAAAATTTGCCTCATTTTTATGATATCTTTAGATTGTCCGGACGACTCCTCTTTCTCTGGTTGTTTGGAAACATCTGTGTGTACGCACATATATATGGGAAAAAAATGTAATTTGATTACCTAGTTATAAAGAAATATATTTCCACAGCCACTTGAAGAATATTTGGGAGTGTGAAAACCGCAGGACACAGGAGGATCCATTGCTAAGCTTTTAATATGCTTTTCATGGATGGTTCTTTCCTGAATCAAACAACCGATTTAGGTACAACAAGAAACCTTGACTTGTTGTTATTTTTTCTTCTCAGAGTTTTGCTGCCTCATCGAGAGTAAAACAATGCTAAACCCTCTAAAAAGGAAATAACAGGAAAATATGTACTTATGCTACAGAGAAATTGGTGATACTCTCATCTAATAGGGTGCGGTATACTTTCTGGCTCATTTGTATTGTCAAGTCGTCAAGACAAAGGTGTTCTTGGTAATACTACTGACTGTCATCCATATGCTTTTGGATTTTGATCCATATTGCTCCTGAATAACTTGCTATAATAAACTTTCTTTTAACTAGTTCTGGTAAAAGTAATTCAGACCGATATATGTGAGTGAGGCTTTCTAAGTTTCGAGTGATATGACCAACTATTGATATAACCGTTAGTTCCTCTGCTCCTGCAGAAGAGGCGCCATGATGCAGAGCGCGTTTTGAGGTCCAAGGAGTTTTGCTTGCAAGATTTTAAAAAGTCATATCTTGCAGAATCTAGCTCCACCGCTCTATCAACAGTAGATGAGCTTCACGTCGAGCTGTCGGTCTGTTCCTCTTTCCATCCTCCACTAAAAATTTCACTTCGTTTCTGTGTCTTCAGTTTCAAATTCAATGTTTTCTTGATCTTTTAGATGGTATTCCACTATAGTTTATATTTTCTTAAAACTATGTACAGAAAATCCGTGATGAGATACATGGAAGAGAAAATTCATTGGAAGAGCTTCAAGTGAGGCTGAGTGAAGCCGACACCAAAGCTAATGATGTCAAAATATCCTTTGAAAATTTGTGTGGTATGCTATTTTTGCTGTCTTTGTCAGGTTGGAATATCTCCAAGTATATTCCTTCTATATATGCCTTTTAGTAAAAGCTCTTCCATTCTGGAACTGTAGAATCAGCAAAAGTGGAAATTGGGGCCTTGGAGGAAGCAGAACGTGAGTTAATGATGATTGATAAAGATCTAAAAGACGCAGAATTGGTTCAGTCCTACTTTTCTTATTTTTATTGACACTTCATATTTATTTTTTCCCACATTGTGATGTTTAATTAAATTCATGGATGTATTACAATTTAAACTCTTCTTTCAGAAGAAGAATCATTATGAAGATGTAATGAGTAAGAAGGTTCTTTCACAACTCAAAGGCGCAGAAGAAGAATATCAGGAGCTTGAGCACAACCGTAGGGTATGAATAGTTGCTTATATTCATATGAATCCTGTGAGCACTGACTGGGATTGACTAAGAAATTATTTATGTAATACTTACCAAAATAAAAAAAATACTTATAATACTCCATTATCGATTGTGAAGCTCAACTAGTTAAATATTGGCCAGAAAAGCTGATAAAGTGTTAAACACAAAGGCTCTTAATTAATTAGGATAATTATAGTATACTGGTTGACACTTTTGGCTTTCCTAGATCCTTTTCCTATTGTAATGCATTTGCATTTGTGAGTTTATGATGTTTTTGACTTTATATCCTTCTAATTTGGTTTTTGGGCCTGTACGTTTGATTTTTACTAAAATTTTTTAGTTACTATTAGGAAGAGTATATTGTCGGATTCCTTCCAGCAAAATCTATTTTTAAGAAGCATCTTCATTGCACTTAGAAGTTAGAACTGCAAGTACTTGAGATTTTTTTATAAAATTATTCCTCTTATATTCTGAATTTCATGAAATCACTTAAATGGAGAGATTCAAATTATGATAGGCATGGAATTAATCAGTTGTATACTTTTGGTACATTGCTATATTTAGAGATTGATTATTAGGGATTTGGATCAGTTACTGGTAGACCTATGTACTTACGTATTTTTGAGTAAGACACTTATTATAAAGTGTGAGATTCCATGAAAGGCCTTAAGTCTTAGCATCCGTGATTAAGTATATTGTATAATCAGTCAAAATGGTAAAGGGAAGTATTAACATAAGGAAAACTATGACCACAAATATTTTCAGCATTTACATTAGTAGTTTGGTTAGTTGCTCACTGCTTGTCCCCCCTCTCCATGGTCTACCTTATTGGTGCATCTCTCTCTCTCTCTCTCCCCTCCAGTTTCCATTTCATGTCACAGAAAGCATCTTATATTACTTTGCTTTAACTGTATCCCTGGCTGCAGGAGAGCTACAAAAAAGCTTCAATCATCTGTCCTGAAAGTGAAATCGAGACTGTAGGAGGCTGTGATGGAAGCACTCCGGAGCAATTAAGCGCCCAATTAACTAGGCTAAGTCAAAGACTTCAGCAAGAGAGTCGGAGGTAAGGATTTGACTGTATTTGATTGGCTACCAATTCAATCTCATTTATGAAACTTCTTTGCAGACATCCAGAGTCTATTGAGGATCTCCGCATGTTGTACAACAAAAAAGAACGCAAAATTTTAAGAAAGCAGCAAATGTACAAAGCATTTCGCGAGAAACTAGGTGTAAGTTACCTCCTTTTTGGCTATAATCCAGTCTCCTCCATCTGGGAAAAAATAAAATTTGTTTTTGGCTCATGGAGAGATTATAATGAAGGACTTCATGTGGTTACAGAGGCTTAACAACGCATCTCTAGTTGCGTTGTATGTGAAAACCGATCTGATTTTGCTTTGTCATCATCTTAGAGTACTAAGATGTTAAATTTTGTTTTGCGAAGAAAAATATGTAATGCTCATATGAAGGATTTGTTTCCCACGGAATCTCGGTGCTGTATCCTAGTAAGGAGGGCAAGCTTTAATGGAAGACGCTATGCTTATAGTTTTCAGAGGTTTTCCTTGTGTTATTGATCTTTAATTGAATACAGAGGGATGTTAGTGGGGGGCAATAAATTTTACCAAAGTTGTGTAACATCCTCAAAAGAAGGCAATTTGCTTAAAATCTCAGCAAACGAACTTTTCATACACCGGTTTGCAAGTTGGCATGTGCGCATCTTTGCGCCAACTTGAGGGGGAGTGTTGACCAGCTTAATTGTGGGAGAAGAATAGTATTTTAATTACTAGCTTGATTGTGGGAAGATTGTGTCCTAATTAGCTGTAACTAAATATTCAGTTGGGTGAAAGGATCAGGAATGAGATTGTCTTCACTGAAGATCTTTCATTGCCTAGGCAAGTTAGAGCTTACTTGAAGCAATAACAAGGTGCCTTTCCAAACTTCAGAGTTAGTCCAAAGAAGAGTCTTCTGTGTTAACCATGGAGGAGTTTAACTATGTTATACACGTAAACTGTTTCGCTTTGTGCTTTATAGTTGGCTGTTCAAATTTTGTAATGGAAGAATCCTCCCATATCTTAGCATAGGAATGACTAGCATCACCTTTCATCATGCTCTGGAGGCTATGGTCTATCGCCTCTTCCATGTACTTTTGTTGTTCGATTTATGTATAGGTTAGGGCTATTCCTAACTACCCACCAACCTAATGGATCTTTTGATTTTAAAAAAATATTCTTTTATTATTTTCCTTCCTAGTATAACTGCATAATACTTTTATATAAATACCCATATACTTGGGATGTAAAATATACTGAAATACAAAAAAATAAAAAGCTCTTACAAATTTGGCCCGAAAAAAGATGATCCAAAAATTTAATGAATTTAAAAAGGTAAAAAATAATTTTATTATTAAAAAATGCCATGTGGACTGAGTTTTTGGGGTGGGGGGTGGGGGTCAAAGCTATCAAATAGAGTCTAGGGTAATTAGGACAAAAAATAATTCAGGGCTGCACCAAATAAACAGTGCCAAGTTCAGGGGTTGATATATGCCTTATTTTTCCTAATTCTTCCAACCAAAGGACCTCTTATAGGTTGTGTTTTTTTTCCCATACAGTTGAGTGGTATCCCATAGGTCGAGTCTCAATTCTTACTTATTTTGAATTGCATTTATCTTTGTTTTGATGTTTTCTGCTTTTATAATTGAGTGCTGTAAACAGATAATCGTTGGGGTCTTGTATAGATTATACGCTGCTATTTCTAGATACTTGCTATTTGATTACCTACTAAGTGATTGTTCAAGATTGATTGATGAAAATTGTACATTGAGTTCGCAGCTTATCTATGAGTTAATTGAAATGACTAGAAAGCTGACCATCTTAATATAAAGTGTCTTGACCTCCAATTATACTTAAGTTTCTGGCACACAGCAGAGTTGGTTAGGCAATAACTCCTTAAGATAGATGTCATAATTGTTAGTTTAGTAGTAGCAATTCATCCAGTATTCATGACATAAGGGGAATCATGCTATATATCAAATCACTGACGTTTCTTCTTAATACTTACCTTTCTTATTGCTTTGTCCAATATTGGTACTCATTTTCATCTGACGTTCTTTTACCTGCTTGTTTTGTGCTAATATAATCCATCTTGTGTCTTGACTTTCTGTTTTGTAAGCATTATCTAATAGAAACCTTCCTAAATGTATTGTCAGGCATGCCATAAAGCCCTCGAGCTACGATGGAGTAAATTCCAAAGAAATGCAACTCTCTTGAAGCGCCAATTAACATGGCAGTAAGATCTCTGTCATTTACTTATCCATCTTATTTACGATTCTTCATTGGTAGTCCCTTCATATCTCAAATTTCTTGTTTGCTAATTTTGTGTTAGATTTAATGGCCACTTGGGTAAGAAAGGGATCAGTGGGCACATCAAAGTTTGTTATGAAGAGAAGACCCTTTCAATAGAGGTGACTTGAACTGAAATGACATGGTTCTGTTTGCCTAGGCTAGTCGTCCATTATTATTAATACTATTATGTCAAACTGATTCTTAAAAGTTTAATTGTTGTTTCTGCCTGAAATCTTCCGCAGGTAAAAATGCCCCAAGATGCATCAAGCAGCAGTGTTCGTGACACACGAGGACTTTCAGGTTTTCTTTACAAATACTTGGAAAGTGAATGCAAGAAACAACGGGCGAAAGCCCTAGTGCAAAAAAGTTGACTGTTAAAAGTCCCTTTTCTCAAATTTGTATATATACTCACACCACAATTAATCAACAGGGCCTTAATTCATAAATAGTTGGGTCCGCATTGTGATGGCATGTCGTAGTGGTTTGGGAAAGATAAGTATTTTAACACCTTGAGAAAGATCAACTTTAGATCATTAAATTGATGGGGAACTGGTTTGTTGCTTTTAATCCCTGAAGTTCAAAAGATTTTCTATCTAGATAGCGACAGATACACTATGAATAGTTCACACATAGAGGATATACTGAGAGGTCTCATAAGATTATTCGGTCATGTCCTATGTGAACTAAGTTAGTAGATGGCATATTTGAACTATTCTATCTTGGCTCATTTCCTCTCTACCCTTCTGGGATAGGGGTAAGGTCTGCGTACACTCTACCCTCCCCAAACCCCACTAGTGGGATATTACCGGGTATGTTGTTGTTGTTGTTGTATCTTGGCTCATTTACGGCAAGCATCATTTTAAGTGTAAATCGTTACTTCTAGTAACGTAACACTGTCATAATCAACACAACGTTGACTTGTAAAAAATAATAGTAATAGTAGTAATAATAATAATGATAATAATAAAAATCTCAACACAATGTGGAGTTAGTGAACAGGCTAACAGACTTCCTCTTTCGGCAAAAGCCAGCCCCGTTTCCAGTAATCTTCCATTGTTTTTCTCAAATCCAAGCTGAGATACTTTAAGAAAGTGTGTTTTGGGTGAGGGATCGCTGTCGATAGAGTAAAAACTTGGAGATTCAAACAAGAAACCAGTGCCATATATAGCCTTGTTGCAATTTGTTTTTTAAAATAAATAAATGTGTGTGTGTGTGTGTGTGTGTGTATATATTTATTTATATACACACATTAGTTAGTGTTTTTTGCTAGTTTTTTTTTCTTTCTATATTCTGTGAGTTTAAGAAAAAGCTGTTGTGGTTGCTGCGATTTTCTTTTTTGAAATGTCGATTGCACTAGGTATGGGGCTCAAATCAGCTTAGTGAGGGTTATTTGTTGTTTGAGCTGTAATTCTGCTGTTTTTGGTAATAATTTTCTTTATTTACTGAAACAAATGCCAATTGCTGATTGAAAGATTGTGCTTTTTTCTATTTTTTTTTTTTTTTTTTTTTTTGGAATTTTCATTTTTTGATGTTGCAAAGATTCTGAAGCTTTATTTGCTCCAACTGTGGGATTCACATTCCATTGCCCATTTGTATTTGAATTAGTTTTTGTTGTAAAAAAAAGAGCATTCTGGCTGTGTTAAGGAATCAGCTGTTAAATTGTTGCTGAGACAGAGATTAGTATTAACCACATAGGCAACCTCAGGAAAATTAAACAAAGAGAAGGGAACAAATAATACCAAGGGAATAAGGGGCAACCTCAGGAAAATTAAACAAAGAGAAGGGAACAAATAATACCAAGGGAATAAGGGGCATGGCCTTCTCTTTACCTTCTAAATGAATAGGAGCGAAAAGATGTGAAAGGTTTCATAGCAGAAGATATGCCAGAAGGTTACTGTCAGAATGTAAATTTCAGTTCCTGCTAGGTTACTAGCAGAGTGTCACTATTTACAGTAACGAACTAGTATCCGTAGATAGAGTATTTGGACTTGGTCAATGGTACCTGGTGCTATTTTTTGGAGTATTTGGAATGAAAGGAACCGTAGATGTTTTGATGGGATTTCAACTCCCAACCACACTCTTAAAGCCACTTGTTTAATCAACTTATTTAGTTGGTTCAATCAGTCCCTGTAACTTGTGTTGAACTATTTCTGGATTTTGTCTGCTCCTTAGTTGTCCTGTAAGTTTTTGTATATGAGCAGACAATACCTTTACGTTGTAATTTTTGCTATGCATCTTCTTGATGCCATTTAATGAGATTTCCTTACTTTATCAAAAAAAAAAAACGTTACTGTGAGTAACATTTTAAATCTCCGTTTACCCTGCCAGTCGTTAGTTTCTGCCTGTTGGAATTTTAAAATAAAATAATAGCTAAACCATTACTGAGACATACATTTATTCTATTAATTTCATTCCTCTTGCAGTGTTTGTTATTTTGTTCTTTCCAAAGGGATATGGACTCGATGCCTTCGTTGAGTATCCTGGTTATTTAGATCCGATGTGAAACTATTTTGCTTTTGTTCTGATGTAAAATCAGGGGGAGAACGTTCTTTCTCAACTTTGTGCTTTGCACTTGCTCTTCATGAGATGACTGAAGCTCCGTTTAGAGCAATGGATGAATTTGATGTATTTATGGTGAGTTTTGCAACATGCCTTTAACTTTCTTAAAAGATACTTTTCTTACTAATTAGGAAATAACATTTGGTGGAACTGTGTCATCCTTCCCCCTCCTTTAATTTGGAGAAATTGCAGTTTTGGTTCTTAGTTATTGCTTTATTCTGGTTTAGCCCCTGTATTATTCACTTGAGCACATTTTGATGTTTAATTAAGAAAAATGTGCAATTTTAGCCCCTCGCTCGTTTAAACTAACAGATGTTTTAATGGACATCAACTTGTTCTACACATTAGTGCTTTCAACTTGAAATTAGCAGGAATCTGAAGTATGCTTCTAATTGTCAAATTTCGCACCATCATCTTTTGCGTTGTCATGTACTTCACCTTTTGTTAGTCTCTTCTTCTAAAGCCTCCAAATAGAGACCCAAATGACTTAGAGAATGCAACTGGCCTTCAAGGGAAATTGCAGTATACAAGTACGATGCCAGAGCGGGTCTGTCCTTTGTTGGTAGTCTCCATGTTCAATACAAAAGCCATCATCAGTGTAATAAACCTATTTTCCTACCTCGCTCCAGGCTCAAAAGAAACATAGAGTTGGGCATGACAAGTACATACACATCTGGTGTATGTTGTTGATTGATACATCAATTACGATTTTGATGGAGGGCATGAATGAAGCCTAAGGGATAAAGAGCTTCGTCAGAAGAAGGAACTCAATGAGCTATGTTGAAAGCTGAAGGAATTTACTGTCAGCTAGTGAATATCTCCGACTACTTGTTGCCTGTAATGTTCAGATGGTAGAAACGGCATAATATTCATAAATCATAACCATATCTCTTGAAAGCTAAGTCACAGTTAGGACAAATTGGTGTTCTGGATATTTGTTACTTTTATTGACATCTAAACCATGAAATTGCCGACTCTTCATTTAACAAAAGGTTAATAAGAAGTCTCTTTTCTCTGTCAGATAAATGAACGAAAGCACTTAGCTGTCTTTTAACTATTCACAGTTTGTCCACAATAACTTCCACATATCGTCAGGGATCACAACGGATGGGTGATTATGAATGTTTATATTATTCTGATAATAATGAATATGGCTCAAATGGAGTAATGCAGATGCTGCTAAAGGGTTGTGATACTAGTGTTCTTATGTAGATCATATCCTCATCAATTAATGGCACCCTCATGTATATGAGGATGGATGGATCTTTTGGTGCAATCATGGTGGGGTGAACTATTGTAATGGAGGACTGGTTTACAATCATTTGTTCCTAATCGTGCACAAGACGGGCATTCTATTTGTTTAAATTTACTAATCGGTTATGCATCTATAAATCCTTATTCTAGTGGATTACATGGGAACATGTTTAGTTGCACTTAACATCGTAGAGAAACAGTCTATTGGTTGCAATCTTTAACTTTCCATTAATGTACAGGATGCCGTTAGCAGAAAAATCAGTCTAGACGCTGTCGTGGATTTTGCATTGGCACAAGGATCACAGTGGATATTTATTACCCCTCATGACATCAGGTAATCTGAAAGCATGGGTAAATATTGTCTATTAATCCAGCAGCCTGAGTCTTTGCTTTGCCTTCGGTATACTGCTTGCTTAATTTGACTTATTTGAACCATTTACTAATGAGTGTAAGTCTCTTCCATTTTTTTGTTCTCCCTTCTGAGTCTGGTTGAGAGTTTTTTTCATAATATTGGTGTATTATCAACCCCCATGTAAAAGATTTTCCTTTCTGTCATCCGTCAGCATAAAAAGTTTCGTCTGACTAACTGTGTCTATTTAAAAACGGAAAAGTTGAAAAATAGGGGGATAATGGCTATTTTCCTATGCTGGTTGGAGTGGATTCATCAATACACTGTAATATGGCAAGCATTTATTTATCTCTTTACTTTGAATTGGTTGCAATGTTGATCCATCAAACATTCTTTTGTATTCAGTATGGTGAAGCAGGATGAGAGGGTAAAGAAGCAGCAAATGGCGGCTCCTCGTGCCTGATTCGTTTTGCATTTTCTTTTTGTGGGAGATGGTTATTTTTTGGGGATTTCAGGTGGGCATGAAGAAGAGTTCGCTAGTAAAAGAGGTCTTGTTTTACCTGTCTTTGGCTTAATATGTCCTAAATGATTTAACAGTTAAATCATTAGAAATTCTAGTGAAATGTAAAACTAGAAGGTGAGTTTATAAATTTACTGTGTTCTATGTCTAGTCTTGTTTCCAATTTTCTTATTGAGGTACCATT
Organism: Nicotiana knightiana; assembly: GCA_005239525.1. Classification (NCBI taxonomy): domain Eukaryota; kingdom Viridiplantae; phylum Streptophyta; class Magnoliopsida; order Solanales; family Solanaceae; genus Nicotiana; species Nicotiana knightiana. Next base: position 13,541 of record ML407748.1, on the reverse strand, counting down.
GGTGCTTCTAAATATCGTAGAACAAAGCCAAGCTTACACTGTCCTATGTATATTAAGTCTTTTAGCATGTTTCAACATTTGCTATGTGAAAGTATCATGCAACCGGAATCATTTTGGGGAGTTGTAATAGAGTGAATGTTCTTCGATGCACTCTTAGGATATTCGATTTAACGGTATGAACTAACGACTCTACCCCATTCTGACGATAGGACAGGCGATAGCCATATATTTAACGAAGAGTCAAACAAAGAGACAATACATTGGATGATAGGATTCGGTTCATTCTTCTAGATTTTAACTATTGTTCTTTTTGACATAGTAAAATTTTTCTCGTAGGTCGATTTTCCTTAGGACATAAATATCATTGTCAAAAATTTTGGAGGAATTTACATAGAATACAACCCTTTGAAGACTTATTTATATTTCCTACAATTACTTTTACAAAATTACTTTTAGTACAACTTCTTTTTAAATCTTACCTTTTTAGTTAAATTATATACAATTTTTCATATCTTAAAAATCTCTCCCTTAAAATTCTCTCACACTTAAAAGATACCTCTTTTAGATTTTCTCTCACATTTTATATCAATCACTATCAATCCCTCCCCTCCTATTTTTCCAATAAAAGATATTTTAGTATATCATAAGTGTCTATTCCCCTTTTCTTCCTACCATATACTTTGTGTAGGTCAAAATACATTAAAAAAAAAATTCATTGCTCAGAATATCATGGACAATGGTGGTAGAGACAATGTTCGGATTGACGAAATTTCAGAATTCTGATCTGTTGAAAGAACCAATTTTCTGTTAATATCCCATAGTTCTGGTGCACCAACATCGCATACCAGTTATCACCCTCATTCTAATTATCAACGAGTTGCATCTGGAAAAAAGGAAGATAAACAGATTTCTGGAAAAAAACACGGCAGAGATGAAGCTGTGAAGAAATATTGATCTTTTGTCTTTCACACACATGGTGTTCTTATTCTTCATATTTTTCCCCCCTTTTATTTTCTAGTAAATTCAATCGATTGTTAAATAAATAAGTTGACATTTTTTTAATTTTTTTGAGAAATTGTGGTTCAATATTTTTAAATGTTGAATCATGTGGTTGTAACAACAAATTTTCGCGTCAAGAAAAATAAATAATCAAGACTAGAAAATTGCGTAACAAATGTAGTATGTGATGTCAGTAAATGAAAGTATTACAATCTCTATGGTATTCCTTTGATTCTTCAAGAAAGAGTGGTGTGACTTTGCGATTTGATTGGTCCGTTTGAACGGACCAATACCATCCAGACACTTGACATGATTTAATTAGCTCATTTATTTGGCTTGGATTGCCACATCACTTGACACATGACATGATTTCATTGGCTCATTTATTTGTATTGGATTGCCACATCCTTTGACACATGACATGATTTTGTTGGCTCGTTGTTTTGACTTGGATTGCCACATCACTTGACACGTGGCATCAACCTGGGCTATAAGATGAGCTAATAGCTATTTGGACATTGGGCCAATAAAGTGGACTTATCATTTAATTTGTAGTCCGATTAAATGGACTAGCGCAACACTTATATTTTGATTTAGATAATTAGCCCAATTTATTAGCGACAATATTTATTTGGACTAACATCTTGAATTTAATATGGTCTAAATTATTTATGAATTTGAATCCAATAAAATTTAAATGCTTATAAATGACCCATACTTCAAGACTTTTCGGGGTATAGAAGTATCGAACTTCAAAGACTGGGCTTGAAGTATAACTGGAGACAACATCATATTTTTTTTTGTGCCTTTATCCAATTACATGGAATGGACATGGTGCTTGGATAATTTACCAGCTTGTACACTTATTTTCTAGAATTAATTTTTACGAGCTTATTGGCCATGCTTTGAGAGCCTTGTTTTAAAATCCCATGATGTATAATTCTAAAATAATTTACGTACAAGGTCCTTGCCAGAGAATCTTCGCATATGATGCCAATTTTCAATTTCAGAAGCATTAGAACTTTCATTGCCACATATGATCAAATTAATGAATTACATTCATAATCAAATAAATTTCTTGGCACGCTATTGCTTGGGGATGACTTTATTTGGAGTCCTAGTTTTCAGTCTTAATTCAAAAATTCTGTTTTCATATAAGGACTTCATGATGGAGTAAAATACTTATCCTAGAGATTAGATATGTCAGGCTTATCAAAAAGATAATTATCCTAGACTAACCTACTTTGTTTGGGACACTGCTGCTACCCTCCTTATTGGGTCTATATAAATAAGAGGCATGGTATTAGAATTCAAAATACCGTCACTTCTTGGCAAACTGGAGGAGAGAAAGTACTTCTCTGTAACTTTTTTTCAAAAGGTAATCATCCCCTCTAAATTTTCATAGCTAAGAACAACTCAAGAAGTTTTTGTGATCTTTGCCCGGAATATGAAATCGGCAGAACTTGGACTACTTTTGCAACCCAGTTCTCTATTTATTTTCAATCGTATCAAGTTGTCTTTGTTCGTTTATCCCAAAATTTTATTTCCAACCTCTTTTGTTGTTTCAAATAAAAAGAAGTACAATACCACCTTCTATTTTTTCCCCTTGTATCATTCCCTTTTTTTGTAAGTATGATTCTTTTTGCATCACATGTCTTCTGTCTCTTTAATCCATGGACTTATCCATGTATTTTTGCGTGCAAATAATTATAAGCGAATAAATGCTCACTTCTGAATGGCCATCACTTTTGATGGTCTTTTGAAAGTTAGTGGATATATCATATTTCCATTCAAAAAAGACTTAAGAGATGATGACTATTTTATCAAGTTGATTAGTCAATGCAGAGCCTCTTTACTTGGTATATGCATATTTCCCAGAGAAAGTAAAATAAAAGATTCTACTGTCAATGATTAATGAACTATGATTTTAAAATTGTGTGTGAAAATTTACTAAAACTCCTTTTTTTTACTCGGTATGCTGCTCTTTTTATCCATGTGTTGCTTGCTATAATCCCAAGTGGAACTTGTCTTTCTACCTTGTCTGGCGAAGACCACTACACTGTCTAAGCTAATGACTTAATCTTGTTTGAAGATTTAACTTCATTTTATCTTGGGCATAGACTATTAAACCGTCTAAGCCAAAGATTTTACTTTATCTTAGGCAAAGAACATCACACCGTTTAAGCCAAAGGATATTGTCTGAAGCGAAGACCATTACACCATCTAAGCTAAAGATTTTATTTTATTTGAAAACTTGAATTTTTTTTTTTATCTATGGCAAAGACAATTACACAGTCCAAGCCAAAAATTTTGCTGTCTGAAGCGAAGACCATTACACCGTCTAAGCTAACGACTTTATTTTATTTTAAAATTTGAATTTCTTTATTTATGGCAAAGACCATTACACCGTCCAAGCCAAAGATTTTATTTTATCTGAGGCAAAGACCATTACACCGTTTGGGCCAAAGATTTATTTTGTCTGAAGTGAAGGCTATTACACTGTCTGAGCTAAAAACTTTATTTTATTTGAGCGAAGACCATTACACCGTCTAAGCTAATGACTTCATCTTGTTTGAAGATTTAACTTCATTATATCTGAGGCATAGACCATTACACCGTCTGGGCCAAAGATTTATTTTGTCTGAAGCGAAGACCATTACACCGTCTGAGTTAAAGACTTCATTTTATTTGAAGCGAAGACCATTACACCGTCTAAGCTGATGAATTTATCTTGTTTGAAGATTTAACTTCATTTTATCTGAGGCATAGACCATTACACCATCTGGGCCAAATATTTATTTTTTCTGAAACGAAGACCATTACACCGTCTGAGCTTAAGACTTCATTTTATTTGAAGTGAAGACCATTACACCGTCTAAGCTAATGACTTCATCTTGTTTGAAGATTTAACTTCATTTTATCTGAGGCATAGACCATTACACTGCCTAAGCCAAAGACTTCACTTTATTTGAAAACTTGACTTTCTTTATCTATGGCAAAGTCCATTATATCATCTAAGACAAAGACATTACTTTTATCTGAAAGACCATCATATCGTCTGAGCCAAAGATTTCATTTTTTTGAAAACTTGACTTTCTTTATCTGTGGCAAAAGACCATTACACTGTCCAAGCAAAAGATTTTGCCCTTTTTATGCTTGGTAGGATTAGTCTTGAGATTATATTATGGATTTAAGGCCATGAATATCGCATTTCTAAGTTAAGTGCTAATAAACACTTTTCTCTCTTTTTGCAGTTTAAACATGGTTTACTTCAAAGACTCAATACTTTCTTCCTCTAATTCGTAATGCCTTATTATTTCGGACCACAATGGAAGCAAGGTGGAGACAAGGTTACCAGTTGACAGATCACTGATCGACCAATATGCTGCAGCTTCATGGGTACCTTTGAGGGACCTACCTTATCTGGCAGACTGGACACTTGAATACAATAGTCGTCCTCCCAAGACATGGATGCTTTGCACTACTAATCATCATGCTTGGAATGTCGCGAGTACCCTACCATGTCTGGAGCGTCGAATTATTAACAAGGAAACTTACTGGGGCAATGGTTTGCCATTCGGCGGTGAATTTTATTACGTTCCTGGTTACTGGGAATGGGCAGAAGGTGTCTTAAGTAGGTGTCGACTGACTCTGGAGGGTGCAAGAATTTATGACGCCGTATATGCTTCACTCTTCACATATGACCGTAATTCAAATATTATGCAGGCTTTCTGTGAGGCATGGTGCCCTGTTACAAATACATTACTTACCTCTGCTGGAGAACTATCCATATCACTTTGGGATTTGTATAAGATTGGCAGTCTGCCTTTAACAGGATCTCTTTACGAGGAAGTTGTGCCAAATGTTGAAGAGCTTACAGGAACGTACGACAAGGGGAAAAAGTTTCTTCCCCAGACTTGTGAGAATTTGTTTGATGCCTTCCATCAGCTCCGAGAGGGAGGTAGCAACGATCCAAAGGTTTCTGCGAAAAAATGGGTAGAGTTCTGGTGCAAAAAGATAATGAAGTATACCTAGCCTCCTTTAAGGAAAGAAAAGAAGTCTGCTCGTTTGAAATCGACGCACAATCCTACCGGGGTCATAGAGGAAGCAGTTAATTGGTCGACTGTTGAAGAAGCCTTATTCCAGAAGCTAGGAGTTATGAGTGACAAGAAAGACGAGACATACTTGGCTGCTTTTCTATCTTGTTGGTTATGTATTTTTGTGCTCCCTTCAAAAGACGGTGACTTCATTGGTCCTGGGACCTTTAAGATCGCGTGTCATCTTGCTTGTAAACGAAGAGTCAGCCTTGCAGTCCCGGTCTTAGCCAAAATATATAAGGGTATGAACGAGATTTCAAAGTGCTCATTTATTGATCCTTATCAAACTTGCTTTCCAACTCATTATGTGTATGGTTGGTTAGCCCATTACTTTAAGATTCATTTTTCGTATGCAAAGGGGACATNTAAGGCCATGAATATCGCATTTCTAAGTTAAGTGCTAATAAACACTTTTCTCTCTTTTTGCAGTTTAAACATGGTTTACTTCAAAGACTCAATACTTTCTTCCTCTAATTCGTAATGCCTTATTATTTCGGACCACAATGGAAGCAAGGTGGAGACAAGGTTACCAGTTGACAGATCACTGATCGACCAATATGCTGCAGCTTCATGGGTACCTTTGAGGGACCTACCTTATCTGGCAGACTGGACACTTGAATACAATAGTCGTCCTCCCAAGACATGGATGCTTTGCACTACTAATCATCATGCTTGGAATGTCGCGAGTACCCTACCATG
>ML407743.1:3023-27163 GCA_005239525.1 Nicotiana knightiana | reverse complement strand
GGGCGTTTGGGCCCTAATGCCAGGCCTGCCCTGGCTTTAAGGGGGTGTTTGAGCCCAAACGCCGGGGTCCCAATGTTCAGTCAATTCCGAGTTTTGAAGAGTTTAAGTGTTTTCCGGTTGGAATAGAAGTCTCCTACATGTTTAGGATTTGTCCTAAACATATAAAGAGACCCAAAAACACAACTTGAAGGAGGATTCGGAGAGAAGGAAGCCATTGAAGTGAAGAAAAACCTGTGGATTACTACTCAGTGAAGCAAACATTGATTTTTATAGCTTTTATTCATTATTTTGTAGTTCAATTATGCAAGTTATTTTAGAATTGGTTCTTATGAATATGAATAACTAATTTTCTTAATCTAGGGTTTTGGTGGAACCCGTTGGGGGATAAACTTATTGTGATATTAATATAGTTTTGATTGGTTGATTAATCTCTATTTGTTCAACTACGTTCTTGTTGTAGTTGATTGAAGGGCCCTCAATTAGCTGTTCCTATTTATTATGTATCTACTTGAGAGAGAGTGCATATTTAGGTAGTTGTTTGAACAACATCACTCCCGGAGTATAGACGAAAGTCATAACCGAGGGTTTAGAAGTTGGATTAGAAATAACGATACTTCGGGTGCAATCTAAAGTGAACTGTAATGCAATCTAGCTAGCGTAACTTGAGAGAGTGCGTCTAGTAAATTATCATAATTACTTGAGAGAGATTTATGGTAGATAGAGTGTTCATGATTGATAGAGACAACTAATCAAACTATAAGAAGTATCCGAGAAGGAAGTTCACCGACGGGGGAAACCATAACCTTAGACCTTTATCATAATTGTTTACAACACATTGTTAGTAATTGTTAGTTATTATTATTGTCAGTAGAATTAGTAAAACATCACCAATTTATATTAAAAAGTCTTGAGAGAATTGATTGAGTAAAAGTTGCGTATTCTAACGACTTGATTGATACGTAAATTCCCTGTGGGATCGACTCTGGGCATAATACCCCGGATTATATTTGCAACGCCCGTTTAGTCTTTTTATAAGACATAGTTGAGCGTGGTCAACAACCTAAAATCTAAAGTTTTCATGGTGGAAATTCGGTGGTTTTGGGTAAAATTAGGAATTTTTGAAAAATGGGGATTTGGACCTCAAATTGAGGTCGGATTCCAAAATTAATTACATAACCGAGCTCGGGGGTGAATGGGTAATCAGGTTTTGATCCGAATTTCGAGTTTGAATCAAGTGGGCCCAGGTGTTGAATTTTGTTGACTTTTTCAATAATGACCTAAATTGAATTCTTTACAATCATGTGTAGTTTCTAAGGTTTAAATTGAATCATTTGGTTGGTAATTTGCTAGATTCTATTGGTTCGGAGGCTTGTGCTTTGAGTTTGGTCGTTGGGGCGAGGTAAGTGTCTTGATTAACCTTGACTTGAGCGAATAAAACTTGTTTGTTTATTTGCTACATGTTTAGATGTTGGGTACAATGTATATGTGAGGTGATGAGTACTTATGCATTGTTGTCGGGTTAAAGCATGAGGGTGGGACTTGGTTTCTTGTAATTATTGCCTTCTTCGATCATGTTATCTATGATAGACTAATATTGTTAAATTGATTGTCCTTATCATGTTTACGGATCTTTGGTGATAATACAGTATTGATTTCAAATTTGTGGTTGGTATTGTGGAACCAAATATTGAAGTAAGGCTTGTTCTTGTTATTTCTATCTCTCTGTTATTATTTGTTAATTGCCTTATGGTAAGAGAGAGTGTTAATGCACGAAGGGTGATGCTGTGTCGTTTCTATTGATTTATATGGTGAGGTTGAGAGTAAAAGTACGAAGGGTGATATCGTGCCATATTGTGAGTGTTAAAATCATGAAGGGTGATGGCGTGTCATTTCTATTGATTTATATGGTGAGATGGAGAGTAAAAGCACGAAGGGTGATGCCGTGCATTTTCCTTTACTATGTTTACTTGTTCTTATTGGTTCAAGGTATACTGGTTGTTCAAGTTATCATTACTGCTATGATTCTCTATCTTGTATTCCCTTAGTATATCCCCCTCTCTATATTACTTGTCTAGCTTTTGCTTGCCGTTATTTTTTTTGTACATATATTGTTATTAGCACATGTTATTTAGTAGGTGTCTTGTCTTAACCTCGTCACTACTTCGTCGAGGTTAGGCTCGACACTTACGAGTACATGAGGTCGGTTGTACTCATACTACACTCTATATTTCTTGTGCAGATTTTGGTACCGGCCCTAGTTGATCGGGAGGTTAGATGCTGGATTTGCTGTCAGGAGACCCAAGGTAGATCTGCTGGCTTCCACAGACCCTGGAGTCTCTTTCTAGTTTTATCATTTACTGTTTCTTTATTTCAAAACAATGTATTTCCTTTTCAGACTCTATTTGTTGTAAATCATAGTAGCTCATGAGTTGTGACTCCAGATCCTAAATTTTTCAGATATTGTGGGTTTATGTTATTCCACAAAACTGTTTTAGTTTCTCGTTTAGCTTAATTGTCCTTACTATTGAAAATGGCTAAAGTTGGCATTAAGAACCCTCGTTAACGTTGTCTTGCCTAGCAAGTGAAATATTAGGCGTTATCACGGTCCCGACGATGGAAATTCCGGGACGTGACAAGGTTTTAGCTGAAGGAACGCATAAAACACTAGAAAAATGGAACTTTTTAGTGGAAAGAGTCTTGGTATACCATAACCAACATGTGAGATAGACAAACCTGAGCCATCAGTTTGGTGCAATCATAGGGTGTGAAGAGAAATGTTGCACAAGTCATTAGTGATGTGATCAGATGCTCCAGTGTCTAAAAACCATTTTTGATAAGATCGAGAATTTGCATTAGAGTAGTGTAAATTGAGGATTCTGTGAAAATAAGTCCCTAAAATAATCATGTGCTCGAAAACATTGTTTGACATGGTACCCAAATTTGTCGTAGAATTGACATTGGATTTTGGCTTGAGATCCTGAGCCTCGAGAATGTTGTCTCAGTACAAAATTCTGAGACTTATATGATGAGGAATTCACTGGAAAACCAACATTTTCATGGTCAAAATGAAAAGATTGATTTGTTTTTCCAGAATGGCCTGGCCTTCGCTGAAAAGAAGATTTAGTGTTTGTGCCCTTGCGAACATGATTTGCTTTGATTTGAGTGGTGTCAAAGGTGGGATCTATTTATTTCAAATACAATTCATGAGCCAGTAACTTGTCTTAGAGTTCATCGAATGATATGACAGTATCTCTAGCATGAATTGCTGCAGCAATATCTTGAAATTAAGGGCCAACACCACTAAGAACGTGGACTACAAGATCCACATCGCTCACAAGACTTCCACAGAGGGAGAGTTCCTTGGCAATTGACTTGATAAATTGAAAAAATTCAGCAACTGGGCGCGAATCTCTCCTTGATTTAGACAACTTATCACGCAAGGATAGGATTTGAGTAGCTGATTTATTTGCAAATGCCATTTGTCACTTGGTCCATGCCTCCTTTTGGCATCTGCAATGGTGTTCATTACTGCAAAGGATACTGAAGCAGTAACGGTGTTACCTCCCGCATTTTCGTACGTTAAAGTTTTATCGTAAGTTAATTAACGTAAGCTCGGGAATGAGATTATTTTTTTAGGTTAAACGTATTATGCGATTTCAAATAAGTTTGTGAAGGTGAGAGGGTAAGAAAATCGAAAAAAATGAGTTTCGTCGAAGTTTGACATTTTGGGATAAATACAGTCCAAGCTATAATACCCGATATTTATGGACTAGCGTCATACAAGGTACCACACGACCATGATAGTAAGATGTATAAAGTGTGTTAAAAGTGAGTAGTATTTTAAGTAATTTGAGATGATTCTTAATTATGTGGATAATTGAGTAATTATTAATTTTTAGTGGGAGATTAACCAAATAATTTAAATACTTGATAAGCTTAACAAGCCCCCCTCCACCCCAACGTGGCAACCCATGAGGTTGGGTCAAAACTCCAAGTAGTGACTCTTGATTTTAGGTAACTAGGTGGCATATGTTAGGGGAATTTTGTGGCTAAGTAATCCCTAAAGTGGGGCCTACTAACAAGGTTAAAAATCAACCTCCCTAATTCATTAAAAGGAGATGGATTACAACTTCGAAAAAGGCAACGAATGAATTCTCAAAATTGGAATTCATATGAACCCTTACTATCATGATATTAAAGGGTAACATTTGGGAATGAAAACGAAAGACGGTAAGTGTTATGGCCTCGTCGTCTAAGAGAGAACGGTACAATCTTTTTCAAGAATATCATACGGATTTTTCTCTATTTCAACCCGCTGTTACGTGTTTTGTCGCAATTAACGTGTGTTAGAGGAATTGTCAAGAGGATCGGTCCAGGTATGTTAAGACTATCCCTTCTTTCCTATTGGCAGGATCCACACGAAACAAATGAAACGAGCAAATTCACAACTTTCATAAATGACTCTATTCATAGAAGTAATAGAAGTGCCTATGTTCTTGATTCCCCATGTGTCCTATTATTCTATCAACTGTTCATGGGTGTCAGAAAATATGTAAGTTGATAAAGTTTATTTCATGATATTAATCAAAGGCATATTGATCTTATGACATTCTGAGAAATATTATTAACGTACTTCTTATGCATTTCATTCATTTATACATGCACATTGACCTATGACTAGATGGCGTTATATACGCGTATATATATATATGTATATGGGATATGGGAAAAGTTATGACGTTATAAACGCACCACCACCTGATCAGCTGGTATATGTTGATTTTTTTGCCTATAGTGGCCGAGATGATATGATGGGATGACTTCAGAGGCTTGATGATGTTATGTACGCATATACCTATGCATGGTATGATATTTATATGCATATTCATGGCATTGTACACATTAATGATTCACAGAGTCATTCAGACTTACATGTTGAGTCGTTTACTCCATGTTTCTCTCATGTCTATTGTTTACTGATTTTCATTCCTTACATACTCGGTACATTATTTGTATCGGCGTCCCTTTTGCATGGGGACGCTGCGTTTCATGCCCACAGATCCTGATAGACAGGTTGAGAGTCCTCCAAGCAGGCTATCAGCTCAGTGGAAGGTGTTGGTGTGCTCCATTTGCTTGTTTGGTCAGTATGATTAGGACATGTATTGATTGGTATGACGGGACCCTGTCCCGACCTTTATGATATTTATGTACTCTTAGAGGCTTGTAGACAGATGCCATGTATACAGATACTTGTATGACCTTGTCTAGGGCTGTGCACAATTTGGTAAATACCGAATTACTGTACCGAAATCAAAAATTTTGGTATTTGGTATTCGATATTTTGGTATTCGGTATGGTATTTGGTTTAAATTTTAAAAAATATTATTATTAGGTATGGTCTTTGGTATTTTAAAATGAAATACCGAAATACCGATACCGTACCGAAATATATATTATATTACACGAAACACATATTATTAGTTATAACATAAATATACAAATCTAAAATTTTACTTTCCTTTATTCTCTAAGTTAATCAATTAACTCTACAAGTAACAAGACATTTCTAATGATCAACTTTATTCTTTTATGTACAGTTTTTTCTCTCTGGGTTGATATTTGCTAGTTTTGGACAAAACTTTTGTCAACAAATATTTTTATTTTTGTACTTTTGAGTACTTTATTACAGTCTATAAATATATGCACTAGTTAGTATTCAAACCGAATAAATTGAAGTTACCAAACCGAATAAACCGAAACCGAAAGTAGAAAAACCGAACCATACCGAATTTAATAAGGTACGGTATTGGTATTGCATTTTAAGAAACCGAATACCGAAAATATCGAACCGAAATGTCTAAATACCGTACCGTACCTACTAACGAACACCCCTAGCCTTGTCGGCATATGTTTTGAGTATATTAAGGATTATGCCGGCCTTATAGGCCCGTACTTCATATGTATAAGTCGATTTTGGGTCACCCTATATTGTGTATTCCCTCATGCTTTATTTTAGTCTCATGACAGCCTTTCCGGTTCATTTACCTATGATAATATGATACGAAAGATACGTTACATTGGTACTCGGTTGAGTAAGGCACCGGGTGCCCGTCGCGACCCATCGGTTTGGGACGTGAATTAAGTGGTATCAGAACAGTTCTGTCCTAGGGTATCTAAAAGCCGTGTCTAGTAGAGTCTTGTTTATAGGTGTGTTGTGCACTACACTTATAAGCAGGAGGTTATAGGGCATTTGGGACTGTCACTCTTTCTTCTTACTCTAGATCGTGTGGTCGAGCTCACTTGTAAGAAATCAGACTCCTAAATTTTATTTTATTCGTAATAAGACGATACCTACATCCAAAAGACAGTTGGTAAGAGATTGCATGTCGTTGTGGAAGGGTTGAGTTAGAGGAACTCGATTTTGCATCATTCTTATGATGGATAAATGTGAGGTCTTCAGCAGAACATGTGTGTACTAAGACGTGTAAGGTTCTTGATAAGGATCTTTAAGGAAAAAATATCTATCCACCCATTTGGTGAAAATCAATGAGAGAATCAGAAGGTAGATACAAGTTTCAACAAGTAAAAGAAGCAAGATGAAGAAGGGTACGAGGTACCCAGCTAGTGAAGATTATCATTATATACCATTCAGGAAGGGAGATATAAGCATTTTGAGTTACCTTCAACAATAGCAGAGGTATGTACAATCAGCCACACCTATCTCAGTTATGCCCTATGGAAATTAACAGATATAGTTTAAGAGAAGGACGGGATATCAGGATCCGGCTGGGGTTAGAGTAACCCAAAATGATGTATGGATTGTTTGCATCCGTTGACATTTCCGAAGGATATTGCAAATGTGCTAATAGATCTCCTTGTGAGACACCCTGATGGTGCACTCTAGAATATTATAGCTAGATATGAATACTAGAATATTCAATTGTTTTTTACAAAGATAGGCATTGGAAGACTAGAAGGTATAAATATTACCTTAGCGTGGCTCCCGTCCCTAGTAGAGAGAGAATGTTAGGCAACCCGAAGAACTAGTGGATGGAGAAAAAAGGAGCTAAAAGCAAAAGGATGTCTTGTTGAAGTTTTCAGAGTAAGGTGATAGACAGAAATGTTAGCAGGGAAATAAGAAGAGAGTTAGTGAAGCATTATGAGTAATATGTGATACATGGATGACAACGGTAGATAAAAAAATAATAGTATTACAGAATCTATAGTCAAGGGAAGGAAAAGATGAGAGGTGACAGGACTTGAGACAACAAAAGAGTATAGTCCATAAAGTCATACCCTCATTTCGAGAAATAAGTTCAAGACTCTAACGTGATCACCAAAAGGAAAAGTTATACCCTAGAGTAATAGAAATCAGTATGGGCTGGTGAACAAGATAAACTAAACATGAATTGGGGACTGAGTTATTTGATAATAGTCGGCATAATGAGAATTTCATGTTACATTCCGACGATAAAAAAATGGACGAAAACCCTTAAAGGTCATTCAGAAGACGCTTCCCTAAAGCAAGCAATGTGAGCAAAGTTAAGCTTAAGGGACTATGTGTGCCAGTTACAATAGTGTCACCCTCGCGGGTAAGGAATATTGTTATCCTTAGTATAGAAGGATTACCGCAAGGGGGGTAAGGATAATTGATGATGTGAAAATATGCCAAAGATGAAGAGGTAAAACATCTATAGGTAGATCGTCATGGCTCTAAATCTTTGTACTCCCATAAAGAGGGGAATATGGAGTGATGTGGCATTAAGTCAGAGTTAACTGGTTCTAGTAACTATGGAATGATAAAAGAAGAATGCGATAAAAATGAGAAAGGGATGAGATTTCACTTATTCAAATGCTACGGACATGCTACGATTCAGAACATTATGCAAGCACGACGTCAAGGAAAGGAAGTAAGGGTTCCTACCCTAGATGTTATTAATAAATAAGGAGCCAACGCGAGACGTAAGTTAGACGAATGGAATAACCCAAGAGGGATTACATGGAATATAGATATGAGAATGGACCAACGATCAATTAGTATTTTATTCAGGAAGAGTCTAGTTATGGCTAGACAAGAGGTTACAGATAAATCAACAGATCATGCAAGATAAACGTAGTGTACCCCAACATAGGGAATTTAGTCTCGCAGATATGACATCGTGACCCTTGAGAAATATTCAGATAGGAGTTGGGGTAGTTAAAGGTACCGTATAAATGTTACGGAAATAAAAGAGAGTTTCACTGGGAAGACAGTCAAAACTTCAATTCAGAAGCAAGTACAAGCACATGAGCATGGAGGTAAGTAACTAAGGATAATTATAGGTGAGTACAAACATAAATTTTTTTATTGGGTATACGATGTAATAAGCTCACAGCTTTACAAGAGTCATAGGGCCTTCCCTAAGTACTACAACGAAAGACTAGCTGAGGAAATAAGGAAGAAGTCTTCAACCTAAGCACACTGACCTAAAGAGGAAATGGTCTTGTAACAACAGTCTCAGAACGCACTGTATGCACCCCATAAGACAGTGGCACCTATCGTGGCTAATGAACGGGAAGAAGAAAAAAATCAAAAGGTAATTTTCAAGGTCATATGGGTTATATGGAATTCCAATATGTGTGGGCACTAAGATAAGCCAAGTATTCATGTAACAAGTGGCAGAACGACCAGGAAAAGTAATTGCTTGCATTTAAAGAAAGGTTAGAAGGAACAAAAGGAATTACTCGATCAATGATCCAGAGATAATTACATTATGAATGCACCTAAGATTTTAGAGTATTATCCATGCAACATATATGTTGACAACAATACAACCGTAGAAGACTCCGGTATAAGTTAAAAGAAAGAACTGAGTCCGGGTCATAGACAAAGGATTGAATTGTAACAAGATTGTATCATGGATATTCCATAGCGTCCATGAAAGGATAAAGTAATAACTAATACCATGAGCCAAAAATCGGAAGATATCTTAAGCCTGCATAAAGGCTGATCAGCGGGAAGATGAAACTAAAGAGTTACATCAACTAAGTAAATCAGGAGTCTGATTATTGGACCCAGAAAAATTATAGAAATCATGATTGAGAACATTGCAGATTCACTCTTAATATCAGAGGTAGAAGAGAGATGATATAGTAGCTATATTCTATAACTGCTCTACGATAAATCCAGTTAGAAGAGTACCAGCCTCATAAGAAGTCAGTATCGGGCTCCCACCGGATTGTGTATGCACCAGAGGTACAAGTATTATAATAGAGCTTCAAGTTGTGGATGTGAATTATACCTGTGTGGAAGGAAGGTCATGAAAGAGACAGAAGATGTGATGTGATATTTTAAGGTAAGTAAGGTAAAGGTGAACAACGTACGAGATACTCAAATCCAGAAGGTTGTGAATAGTCCATACTTCGGATAAAAGGCTAGAAGCATTAGGATTCAGTATCCAGGAATGATAGCGGTGTCGTCAGTGGCATATCTTCTAGCCCATGGTTTCTAGGTACTAAGAGGTCTAGTTAAGAAAGTAAAGAAGAGTTAAAGACGATGCGATTTCTCGCTTGATGTTCCATAATAACACAAGGAAATTTATGGTGCAAGCAAGTTGAAGGAAGGTTGCAAGTAATATAATTAGATATGTGTATTTCGCAAGCTAAAGTATGGTAAAGCGACAATGTTTTAGGAAGACAGGAGTAAGGATAAGAAAGGGCGAGTGAGAAGGTGACGAGAATGAATAAGTCCTCAGGATTAAGCCCATGAAAACAAGAGAGCTAATGGTTTCTCTAAGTTATCGAAAGCTCAGTATAGCCTTAATGAACTCAAGGGAGTCTAATACTAATAGCATTTAGAAGAGATGGAATGTTGCCCTAGTAATAGAATGAGGGTGTAATTGTGATATATAAAGGATGATGTTTGGGCCTTCGATTGAGTAATGATTTGAAAAAAGGAGATTTCATGGACGACACGGGAATAAATACCCTCACACATAAGATGAATCATGTTGGGATGCTATGAAATACGGTTATTGAAGTATAGTATTGCCCCTATGCGGATTAGGCAAATCACTTCAGATATCCCCTGATGAGATGTAATCCCTAGTGTTAATGTATACGTAAGAAGTTTCAAGTTATCAGTGGTAGATTGTAGATCAAAATTGAGGTAAATCAACAATGGATGGATAAAAGTTACAAAGTATGAGATGAGATTAGGCCATCGGTCTTAAGATGAACAATAATGAAGAAGCGTTAAAGGACTTACATTTATACATATATGATAAGCAACGAGAGTAACCTGGAGTTTGGTAGCAGACCTTAGTAATGATAAATTAAAGTAAGAGTTATGGTATAGTATGAACTACCTAGATGCAATAAGTCATACGGATAAATAACTGGGTCTATGAAATAAGATATAGAAATATTCGTAAGTTAGCGAAGAACTTCAGTACACCTATAGGTTCCCAGAGGGACAAGTTGTCATAGTTATGCATATGTTCACAAAGTGAGGCTTAGAGATTGGCTAAAAGCTGGAGAGAAGATTCGAATAGGCGCACATGCAAGGAAAAAGTCATACACCTGCATGACAGAAGGTAGAAACAGTTACGAGATTGGAAGAATTCCGACCACAAGTCGTGGTGTGAGAAAGAGGCCTAAAGGTGAGAATACCTTGGACATTGGATTTATTCACATAACAGTTGCCTAAATGGCAAGGACATTATTAAAACCATTCATAAGAGCTATCCGGTTATGAGACCGATAAGTGCATCAGTCAACATTCGAGGATGAATGTTTCAAAGGGAAGAATGATGTTACATCCCACATTTTCGTTCATTGATGTTTCTTCGTAAGTTAGTCAACGTAAGCTCGGGAATGAGATTATTTTTGAGGTTATAAGTATTATGCCACTTCAAACAAGTTCGTGAAGGTGAAAGAGTAAGAAAATCGAAGAAGATGAGTTTCATCAAAGTTTGACATTTTGGGATAAATATGGTCCAAGCTATAATATCCGGTATTTATGGACTAGTGCCATACAAGGTACCACATGACCATGATAATAAGATGTATAAAGTGTGGTAAAAGTGAGTAGTATTTTAAGTAATTTGAGATGATTCTTAATTATGTAGATAATTGGGCAATTATTGATTTTTAATGGGAGATTTACCAAATAATTTAAATGTTTGATATGCTTAACAAGCCCCCCCCCCCAACGTGGAAGCCCATGAGGTTGGATCAAAACCCAAGTAATGACTCTTGATTTTAGGTAACTAGGTGACATATGTTAGGAGAATTTTGTGGCTAAGTAATCCCTAAAGTGGGGCCCACTAACAAGGTTAAAAATCCACGAATGTTAAAGGGAGATGGATTAGAACTTCAAAAAAGGAAACGAATGAATTCTCAAAATTGGAATTCATGTGAACCCTTACTATCACGATATTAAAGGGTAACGTTTGAGAATGACTACAAGGTTGCAAGGATTTCACTGGTTTGCAACGAAAGACGGTAAGTGTTATGGCCTCGTCGTCTAAGAGAGAACAATACAATCTTTCTCAAGAATATCATACGAATTTTTTCCTACTTCAACCCGCCGTTACGTGTTTTATCGCAATTAACGTGTGTTAGAGGGATTGTCAATAGAATCAGTTCAGGTATGTTAAGGCTATCGCTTCTTTCCTTTTGGAATGATCCATATGATATAAACGAAACGAGCAAATTCACAACTTTTATAAATGACTCTATTCATAGAAGTACTAGAAGTGCCTATGTTCTTGATTCTTCACGTGTCCTATTATTCTATCATCTGTTCATGGGTCTCAGAAAATACGTAAGTTGATAAAGTTTATTTCATGATATTAATCAAAGGCATAAAGATCTTGTGACATTCTGAGAAATATTTTTAACATACTTCTTATGCCTTTCATTCATTTATACATGCACATTGATCCATGACCAGATGACGTTATATACGTGTGTGTATATATATATATATGGGATATGAGAAAGGTTACGACGTTATATACGCACCACCACCTGATCAGCTGGTATAAGCTGATGATTTTGACCACAGTGGCTGAGATGATATGATGGGATGACCTCAGAGGCTTGATGATGTTATGTACACATATACCTATGCATGGTATAATATTTATACGCATATGCATGGAATTATAAACATTAATGATTCACAGAGTTATTCAGACTTACATGTTGAGTCTTTTACTCCACGTTTCTCTCATATCTATTGTTTGTTGATTTTCATTCCTTACATAATCTGTACATTATTTGTACTAACGTCCCTTTTGCTTGGGGATGCTGCATTTCATGCCCGCGGGTTCTGATAGACAGGTTGAGATTCCTCCAAGTAGGCTATCAGCTCAGCGGAATGTATTGGTGCGCTCCATTTGCTTTGGAGTTGCTTATTTGGTCAGTATGATTAGGACATGTATTGATTGGTATGGTGGGGCTCTGGCCTGACCTTTATGATATTTATGTACTCTTATAGGCTTGTAAACATATTTCATGTATACAGATACTTGTATGGCCTTGTCGGCCTATATTTTGAGTATATTAAGGATCATGCCGGCCTTATAAGCCCGTACGTCATATGTATAAGTCGGTATATCTAGTTGGGTCACCCTATATTAAGTATTCCCTCATACTTTATTTTAGTCATCTCATGAAAGCCTTTACGGTTCATTTACCTATGATAATATAATATGGAAGATACGATACGTTGGTACTCGGTTGAGTAAGACACCGGGTGCCCCTCGCGGCCCATCGGTTTGGGACGTGAAAAATGGATGCCAAGATTAGTTGATATTGACAATCCCAAAATTCATTATTAGTGTTAGGAACCAGTTCACCATTTATTTCAATGGTGGTCGGAGGTGATCTGGTGTCACCATTGACATAACCCATAAGATTATGGCCTTTGAGTAAAGGGGTCATTTGGGCTCTCCAAGTGGGATAGTTTTGAACATTAAGCTTCAAAGGGAGTTGAGATCCATCGATAACAATTAATATTTTCCTGAACAATGAGTAAGATTTTTTGTGCTAGAGGAAGCCATGAGTAAATTAAGAATTACTGCTCCGATACCATAAAGAATATGCGAGAAGAATGGTTCTTAACTTGTATTTCTATTGTTCAAGTTATATGTATTTATAGTACAACGTATATGCAGTTATAAAGATATAGCTGAATCTATATCAGATAGAATTTATGAGTATATGCAGTTACAAAGACGTAACTGAATCTATGTCAGATTTGAATTTGAATTCTGTTTGATGGGATTATCCTTAACAATGCAGATGAAAAATTTAAAGAAATAATGGCGAAATATTTCATAAGTTTAGAACCCATTTGGATTGGATTAAAAATTGTGGCTTTTAAGCAGAAATGCTTAAAAGCAACTTTTAAGCAGAAATGCTTAAAAGCAACTTTTAAGTGCTGGAGCTTGTTTTATAATAAGCAGTTACCTGTTTGGATAAAAGTGCTGAACTTTAAAAAAGATGTTGAAGTGTTGGTAAACAAGTGCTGATAAACACTTTTTCTGTTAAAAAGATAAAAATATCCTTAAAATTGTTAATATTATAAAGGAGATGATTACTACAATAATTTAATTATGATTAATGCAAATAAAAAATAATTTATAATTTAATTTAATTTCAATTTAATTGATTATTTTAGATAATTTTTATAAATATAATTCTTGAATGCTCATTTTTTCCCAATTTCAATCAAGTAAACTTCCATAAAAGTCTCAACCTATTTAAAATATCAAATTATTTAGTTGAATTCCTCTTTCCCTTTTTGTCCATTTGTTGTTGACAGGTCAAAGATGCAGTTACATCAATTGAAAGTAGAAGGAAGCTCATTATGGCATTAGCTCCTGTTTTTGGAAGGCCAGTATAAGCCGATCTAGTATGCAACCTTAATTCCATTGTAATTGTATGTGTTTTGTTAAAAAAAATGTTAAATCATTTCTTTTAAACAAGTTGATGAATGGGGTGAAGGGTTAATCCTAGTTAAGCTTAGTGACTGTTAGATCTGTGAGTTTGATGACAGATAAAATAGGTTTATGCGCCGCAGTTGTAAATGCAAGTCAAACGTGTACGATGACTACTAATAAATACTCAAAGAGAGATGTGGATTAAATGCACACAATGGCAATAAATGTAGTGAAGAAGAATATATCACCCAATTATTGAATGACAAGGGCCAATCAACCCTTTGTCAGCGATGCGGATAATAGCAAACGTGGACGAACACAATATTCTTGGATCTTGTAGATGAAAAGGTGTCTTCAAACTCAAGAATCAATAGAAAAGATAAGTTTTGTATATTCTCACTAGTCAACTTCACAAACGTGTTTCTTTCATAAAGTTCAAGATCCTCTTTTCTCTTTTTCTCTTCCTATATATAGGAAACCTTCTTTAGAAACCCTAAACAAATACAAGCTAAGGAGTATTCTCTCTTCCTGACCTTATCTCTCCGTTACTTTCTATTTCTCAACTCGACCAAACGTCGGCTTCTCTTGAGAGGGACTCTTTGTCACTAAACCGTGACCAACTTATACTTCGACCACGACCAATAAGGCTATTAAGTTCAATATAAATTTTGACCAATATAGTTAGTCCCTCCGCTTATTGAGGTCGTGGCCCTCGACGTCCTTGATGAGAGGATTACACCATGCTCGTTATGAGAGAAATTTGGTCGTGACAGTTGGATTGGTTGAAGCCGGATTATTGATTTCCGGCAAGGCTGCGATTGGTGTAGGTGACGTCAGATGTCGTCATCGTCACGCGCGTCATCATTGCACATCTTCCTGATGCAGGGTCTGCACTGTTGGTGCTTCAATTTTGGTGTTATTGACGACTTTCTGGCCTCGATTTTGATGCCACTCAACCCTATAAATAGGGGAGAGAGGTTTTTCATTTGAAATTTTCACCGTTTCCTTCTTCTCAAGCACATATTCTCTCTGTGGGCTTCTTTTCTCTTCCATTTTTTGTGATTTCTTCACTTCCAATTTTCAGTTTCTCTCCCAAACTCTATCCCCTTTCTCTTATCTTGTTACGTATATATCATACTGTCGGTATGTCGACTCCCCCTCATAGTCATGATGAATTTTTCGATGCCACCCCTTGTCGGTGGCCATTCCTCCTACTGGTGAGGAGGCTTCGGTTGAAAGAGATGACATCTTTCCCACCGTTGAAGAGGTGGTGCCCAAAAACCCTACGGTTAGGAATGATTTTCCTAAAGAACCTACTCTCGCTCCTTTACCTGAGCTTTTTGAGTCGGGGCAGGCCGAGTTGGTTGACATGTGGGCTAAATACCGCATCCCTCCTCATGTTGAGATCGTCCCTGCAGAGGGCGATATAGTTTAGGTTTACCAGCCAGGGTTCTGCGCCTTTTACGCTTACCCATTCGTGATCGCCTACACCCTTCCTCTTCCTTGGTTGGCAGAGGAATTTTGCCGCTTCTATGGCGTTTGCCCGACACAGCTTTCTCCTTACTTGTATAGTCTTCCTGATGCTGGCTAAATATGCGGAGCTGGCTGGTTGCAAGGTCGACCTCTGACACTTACTGCACCTGTTCTCTCCTACCTTCTTCAGAGGCACTTTGATACATTTACGACATCGTGGAACGAAGGGATTGGTGGCAGGGATGGACGATAAGGCAAGTTGGCTATTCTGGCGCAAATACTTCTTCGTTAAAACCGAGCATGTGGTGGAAGACCCGACTGGTTTCCTGAGAAGTGGAATTACAGTCGTAAGTATTTCCTCGTACCCTCAACTATTCTTTTTTTTTCTTTGATCTTTGGCACGTTCACTGTCTTCTTGTTTTCAGTTGTGAGGCGTTCTCATTCTCTCGTCTAGGATAAGGAGGATAGGGTGATTCACGTGTTGCCTCATACCGTGGGAATTCGTGATTGGGCATCTTTTCATAAGCGCTACGAGCCTAGGACCTCTCTCGTAAGTTTTGTTATTCTCTTGTTTGGCTTCGTCCCTTATCGTTTTCTGACTTATACTCCCCGTTGGTGTCAGTTCCGCGAGTTTCTAAAAAAGCGAAGGCACCCGCTCTTGCCTTTCGTCAGAAGGTGACCTCGGCCGTGATGTAGTTCGCTTTTGTTGAGTCTGTACGAGATCAGGCTTAGATTCCACGAGTAGGGGATCCTGCCCCTTTAAACGCTATTGTCTCCGACGAGGTCCTATCTCAGCAGGTTCTCCTTCTTGCCGATGAGCCATCTCATGGCGAGGAACCGTCACCGAGGAAGAGGCGGAGGGTGGAAATGGGAAGACCGTGGTTGTTGAAGAAACAGAAAGAGTTATGGCTCTTGAGGTGGGGCATGAGTCATTTCCAGCTGTAGAGGCGGCTATTGCGCCGGATGCTGTTATGGAGAGGCCTAGGGTCGAGGGAGCTGGTAGCGACGAAGAGCTCGTGTGGGTTGATGAAGGTGGATCTTCATCGGTGGCGATAAAAGAAGGTGATGTCCCTGCAGGGGACGTCGACTCCGGTTCTGACATCGAACCCGAGGAGGTACGTGCCTTTATTAAGAGGGCTACTCATGTGGAGATAAGGACGGAAGGCCCTAATCTCCACATAGTCATCCCCGTAGACTACAACCTTTTGGTCGACACAGAGCGTATGGCACCGTCTTTCGCCCCTTTGTGTGCTGAGGCAGAGAATAGGACGATGTGGACACTGAAAGATACCGACCTTTCTCTAGTCATATCAGGCATAGCCCTGCGGGTGAGTTCCTACTCTTCTGAGTTTTTGCATATTTCGCTGATATCGTTTTACTTTGACTAATCTGTCTCTTTTTGCTTGCCAGACTCTCATCCTGGAGATTGAGCGCGATTGACGAGAGGAGGAGAGGGTTTCTCTCTATATGAGGAAGGAGTCCAAATGTAGAGAGTATCGCTCTAATTACCAGAAGGTGGTTAGGAGTGTTGGTGAAGACGGCCAGTTTTAGGAGTTGCGTGATGAGATTGGGAGGAAAGATGAAGAGCTGAAAGAGAAAGACGAGGAGCTTATGAAGGCCATTGGCCAGTACAGTGTGTTAGAGGAGACACTGAAGTTTAAAGAGGACGAGCTTGAACTGAGCAGGGGATAATGGCCGAGAATGCAGATCTCCGGGCGTGGGTGGCATCCTTGAAGGTTGATCTCGACCAAAGCAATGCGAAAAATGTCGATTTGAGGGCCGAGCTGGGTGCCAAGGTTGGGGAGTTGGACCTGGATGACCTCAGTGGAGGAGGCGACTGTAGGTCTGAGCGAGCAAGTGAGGTGGAGACATCAACGCTTAAGGTGGCGAGGTTGGAGGAGCAGGTTGGGAATTTAGAGGTGGAGCTGTCTGGGTTAAATGAGTAGATCGTACTCCTGAAGGCCGAGAAGGAGCGGCTGGCCCAACCATCTACTTCTTAAGCTTCTGCCAATGCGAGTGTATCACGGGAATTATATGAGATGTGGGTTCATGCTGAGGCTCATCTTGACGTGTACAGGTCTTTGAGGGATACCATGAAGGTTTCCAAAGAGGAGCTTACCGATGTTCTTGTTAAGGCGCGGGAAACTTGTGAAGCTTGTGGCTACGCGCCTGATACGCCTGGCGGGGAAGATGATGAAGACACCATGGACGGGCTTTCTTCTAATCCTTGGTATGACGAAGAATATGCTGATGGGGATGGTGCAGCGTAAAGCCCTTTGTATTTAATTTTTGGTTGTTTTGCTACTTTTGTGAGGGCGTACTCGGGACCTTTGTAAAATACGAGTAATGTAACCCAATCTATTTTAATGGGATGGTTAACTTTTGCTATATGCTTTTGGATTCACGTTTTCTTGTTGCTTATCTTGTTTTGTTGTGATGTTGTTTCCGGGAGGCTGATTGTAGACTGACTTGAGGTCAATGTTTAGTAGAGCGTAGAGTAATTCGAGCAGGGTTGAATGTAAGTAATTCAAGCAGGGTCGAATGTAAGTAATTCGAGTAGGGTCGAATGTAAATAATTCGAGCGAGGTCAAATGTAAGTAATTCGAGCGAGGTCAAATGTAAGTAATCGAGCGAGTTCGAATGTAAGTAATTCGAGCGAGGTCGAATGTAGATAATTCGAGCAGGGTCGAATGTAAGTAATTCGAGCGAGGTCGAATATAAGTGTAGAATGCAGAATGATTTGGAGTTTGTGTGAAAAGTGTTGCATGTTGCTTTGTTTATTCATTTCATTGGAGAATATTACATGCTTTGTTCAATACATACATTTGAGAAGTTCTCCGTCTACCTAGTCCCTTCATACGTCTACCTGGAGTGGTCGATAGGCGGAGCGGTGAACAACAAACTTGAACTTCGAGACGTCCCCTTCATCGCCTCATTAAAAACCTCCTCGGTATAACCCAACTAGGGATAAAAACCCGAGTGAGGGAAAAAGAGTACGACCTGGAGGATATCTGTTTTCAGAAGTTGAAGTATTTGAGGTGAGCGACGTTCCAATTGTTTGGTAGTAGCTTTCCCTCCATTGTTTCTAGTTGGAATGACCCTTTGTTAACTGCTGTTGTGATTTTGTATGGTCCGTCCCAGTTGGTTCCTAGCTTGTCCTCTTTTGGGTCTTTGCTTGCTTGTGTTTTGGCCTTGAGCACGTAGTCCCCGACTTTGAGTGGTCTGAATTTGGCCCTTTTGTTGTAGTATCGTTCTGCTTGCTGTTTTGGGCAATCATTCTTATGTAGGCCATATCTCTCTGCCCTTCTACTTCGTCGAGGTCTTGCGTTCTGCTCTCGTTGTTGCTTGGTCTGCTCTCATTGGAGTATCTCAGGCTTGGTTCCTCGACCTCGACCGGTATGACCGCTTCAGTGCCGTAGACTAATGAGTATGAAGTTTCTCCTGTGCTTGTCTTTGGTGTGGTGCGATATGCCCATAGCACTTCTGGTAGCAGTTCTGGCCACAATCCCTTGGCATCTTCGAGTTTATTTTTCATGATGTTTAATATTGTTTTGTTGGAGGATTCGACTTGATTGTTTCCTGCGGGATGATATGGCGTGGAGAGTATTCGCTTGATGTGCCACTTTTAAAAAAATTCAACGGTCTTTTTCCCGATGAACTGTGGTCCGTTATCGTAGTTGATCTCCTTGGGATTGCCGAAGCGGCATATAATGTTCCTCCATATGAATGTGATAACTTTCTGTTCGCGTATTTGGGCGAATGCACCTTCTTCTACCCACTTGGAAAAGTAGCTGGTCAAAACTAAAAGGAAACGTACATTACCTCGTCCTTTTGGGTGTGGTCCCACGATGTCCATTCCCCATTTGATGAACGGCCAGGGCGATGTGACTGAATGGAGGTGTTAGCCCGCTTGGTGTATCATTGGGGCGTACTTCTGACATTGTTCGCATTTCTTGACGAAGTCAGTGGCTTCCTTTTTCATAGCTGTCACACCTCCTTTTCACCCCCGTAAGGTGGGATAAGGGAGTTTTTCCACTTAAAGTGACATTATTCGATTTTTGGGATTATTTATTAATTTCAGAGTCGCCACCCGGATTTTTTACGATGCTCTGGGACACCGCGTTAAAGAATCCCAAAAACCGAGAAAATTTTGACTCTGTTTTGATTTGTCTGCGCACCAGAAATCCGAGTAAGGAATTCTGTTAACCCGGGAGAAGGTGTTAGGCATTCCCGAGTTCCGTGGTTCTAGCACGGTCGCTTAACTATTAATATTTGGCCTAGTTATCTGATGATTTACATATTTTTTTTGCCTATTGCATTTAGCCGTTTAATTTTAACCGCTTTAGTATTTATGGATTTATCTTGAAATAAGTCACGATGTCATGCACTTATTTGTTTTTGGGACATATTATAACTACGCCACATGAAATGCACCCGCAATTATAACATGTGATTTTTATTATAGTTTGAAGTTGAAGACGGGGACATGAGTTGTCGCACCCGCGTGTAGGTTACGTAGCCAAGACTATGGTCGTGACGATTTTATAATGCCCGTTTGTGGCGATGTTTGAGATTTCTATTTTTCGCAAGAGCGTTTTAGTTTTAAGATTGATTAGGATATTTATGGATTTATTTTAAACAAGTCACGATGGCGTGTACTTGTTGTTTTTGAGCACATGGCAAACACGTCACATGAAATCACCGTGGTTGCTATGGACGCTTTGTTAATGTTTGGAGTTGAGGGTCGGGGGGCATGAGTTGCCACTCCCGAGTTATGGTAATTTGAGATAATATTCGATCTTTATCAAATTTCAAACTAAAGGTCTCATTCTACCTAGAAGATCGCCTAAAATGACATTCATTAGTCTAAGGATAACAGGTTTCGGGCTATGGCCATATTTTAGCCCCAAATTGTTTCAACCCTTTTGGCGAATCCCAATTGTGACTAGTTTGTAGGAAGGCCCCTAGTTAGGAAATTCAGTTAAGTCTTAAGGGTCTTTACTTTCTAGTTTGGTGAATAATAAGAAGCATATCAGTCGAAAATAAATATTTATTCATGCATACGCTTATAAGCATACAAACACCTTATTTACTGTTTTTTCGGTCTTGAATTGGTAAGCTAGAACTATCTATTGTTCTTTGTGAGGACTTTTTAATCTTGAAATAATAGCATGGCATAAATAGGTTTTACCAGTTCACACTTTGCAGTTTCTGTCCATTTTTAGACAGCCTAAACACAGATCTAAAATCGGAATTTATACATATTTTTAAGGTACAAATATTCATACATCTATCTCGGAAAAAAAAATTCAAGGAATGTGAGATAAGTTAAATATATTTTGGATCGCCAATTTCTATTCATATTGAAAGTTACAGAATCTTAAATAATATGATTCCAAAATTCTAGCAGATGTTTACAGGGAGATTTCATATAGACTAATTCGGATATAAATTCATACTTTTAATTGAACGTCCACTCTCATCATACTACTTCTTAAAGCAGATAACTCTACTTCTTGGGCCCGTCTACTCCCTCATGGCCTGATAGTCTAAGGAGTTAAACTTGATTAAAGCCTTAATGGGCTGTTTCATCAAGCTGGCCCAATTCTGGATTTAGCAGAAAAAAGTAAGAAACCTGGAATAATAGTGTACAGTATCCAATCCATGTTTACAACTAAAAATATAAAAAAAATATTATATTATTACATTATCATTTCACTATGAAATACAATTTCTTAAAAGGAAAATGATAAGTAACAAAGTAAAGAGAGAACAACACTGCTCGTGCGCAAGCCGCCTTCAGAGGCTTTGAAATCTATATCTTTTGTCTATTTTCTTAATCACCAGACGGCTAACTTAACAAACACATTCTAGGCATGTTGTAAGGCAACATGACCATTATTGGGACAGGTTTAATCCCAATCATGCAATAGTGTCAATTCTAAAGGACAGAACCTACTTTGGTGCACTCTTCTTGGAATGAATCTGACGATAAAGAGGTCAGGTTCAGCTCCGAAGATGCAAACCCATCAACCCTTTAATCATTTAACAGGTTATTGCCTAAATTCATACAATGATTTGACTACTCTTAGGCATTTCTTAAGGCATGAATTTGACCATTTATGGGTTCAGATTCCTGTCTTAATGCCTTTTGTAATAATAATCTAACTATTCTATAACTATTTCTGCATTATTATTGGGTGATTCTAACCATGAATGGGTCAGACTTTCCATCTCCTAATGCCACATTAAACTAAATTTAGATCTTCATAGACACTTGCTATCTGAGTCCCTTTACTGATCCAAAGGATACAAATAAAAGCATTTTAACTATAAGTCCAAAATTGCTGCTTGGACAGTAATACCAATAGGTTTTTAAGCATTCGCAGGATGAGTCATACCATAGAGGGGTTTGACCCAACCTTGATGATGTTATTTCATCATTTTTGACATAATAGGTTTTTACCTTTTATGGACTGAATCTGACCATAGAAAGGGTCAGATTCAACTCCATAAAGGTCCTATTCATCTCATAATTGTTCTGTGATTTTTGATTCTTTGGGCATTCTGGAGAAGGTGAATCTGACCGTTTGAAAGGTTCACATTCCCTACTCTCAAGCCACTGTTGGTTACCGATTTTTGTACCCTTAAGGGGTGACAAACTACTGTTTTAAGCACCTAATATGGGGTGAATTTGACCATTATAGAGGGTCAAATTCATCTACCCTAGTGCTGTTTCATAACAATATTTAGATATTTAAACCTAAACCAGACCAGTATTTAAGCATCTTTATAGGATGAACTTAACCATTAGAGGTTAAGTTCATTACCCTTTGATGCTATTTTCCAACACAACCATTGATTGCACAGTCATATAACAGAAAGTTTAAAAATAGAATTATGTAAAATTCAGAGATTTAGAAACTGAACAAACATAATGCGTTACTCCCCATACATGCATATAGGTGTATATGGAAACATGTGTAAACAGATAGAAGTACAGATCCATAGAGGAAAGGCAAACAGATTTCACATTTTTTGATATTTCATAAAAAAAGAACTCAGTTTTACATACCTTTAGAGTAAGACCACAACAGAAAAACTTGACCAAATAAAGGTCAAGCAATTGGGAGTCAACAGAAAATAAGAGAAACCCAACAGCAACAAACAGCAAACCCAAAGTAGAGAAAACCCAGGGGAAGATGATTTTTGAATACCCAAATGATTGAAATAAGACAGCAACCAAAAACCAAGTCTTTTTGGAAAGAAAATCACAGCTACAAGACAACCTAAGCTCAGATTGTTTCCCACTCCTGCTGTAAAATCCTTTTCACATCTGTTTTCTTAGTTTTTAGTAGTCAAAGTTGTAATTTTCAGTCCAAGGGATTCATAGAAGAATCTAAAAAAAAATCCCCCATTAGTGGTAAAAAATGTGTGTATATATAGGGACATTTGGGATAGGATATGCTTAGCATATTCCCTATCCTAAATGAGCTGAAAAGGGTACAGGTACAACTGTCAACCCTATCCTTTTGGGACAGCTGTACCTTCCAGAACATTCCAGCCCTTGAAATCACCTTTCTATCCCGAAGTATCTAATTTCCTGATATTTATCTAATCTAGAAGGTTCTTTTGGGTGACAACTAATTGTTTCTTAACTAAGGTTGAGTCAATTAAATGAAGATTAGTTGATTAAATGCCTAGAGTTGGCTTTCATACTACTTACTATGTTTAAGTCATTAAATCAACAATTTAATTAAACTTAAAGGAGGTTAGTCAAACCAGTTCTCTTAAACTTAGGTTAATTTAATTAAACTAAATGAATCTGCCTTAGTTCATTACCCTCAAGCTACTTGTTTTAAACAGATTTTATTTTCAGTTACATACTTTAAGAAGCTACCTAAGTTAATTTCTAGATTGAAGAAGTTGGAATCATTTAAATGTGAGTCTAAGTGAAACAATTATTCTTAAACTTAGTTAATTGATCTTAACTAGTTATCTAGGACTTAGATCAACTATGTTGTTTAGATGATTAAAAAAAATTAAGTCTACTAGTTAAGTGTGACTTATTGCCTAATTAATTTAAACTCAAATTGACCACTATTTGAATTAAAATCAGTAGCTAATTGGTTGAAACAATTTCATTAGGTGTAATTAGGCTTATCCATTAACTCTTAGTCAATTGAGTGGTTAATCCTATGAAACTGAACTTTTAAACTATTTTGGTCATTCTAGGATCTTAGTTTGATTAAAGAAAGTTAGTTAGGTTAACAATTAGGTAATAAGTAACTCCATTCTAATTTAATTAATTAGTAGCTAAACTTTGTTGCCTTATCAAGGGTTGATTAATTTCAGATTAATCAATTACTTTAAACTTTTTAGACTTAGGTCAATTATACTGTTATTTAGTTCACATGTATACTTAATTAGTTGTGTATGATTGTCTAATTAGATTATTATTTAATTGCTTAGTCAGAGTGGATGGTTAACCCTAGATTACACTAAACTCAGAAGATGAATTAGAGTAAATAATCAATTGAGGGTGGGAAGGAGCGATAGTGAAGGCAGTCTAAAAACAAACTAAGCATGAATCAAATAAGTATAATCTTTAGTAAATCAATGGTGACTAACAGGAAAACCTATAAATGATTAATCATGGTTGCAAAACAGTCCGGAATTGCATAATGTGTTAAGTACTACATCAATCGAAAACAATGTGAATCAAAACAGAAAAGT
>ML407742.1:0-14007 GCA_005239525.1 Nicotiana knightiana | reverse complement strand
TCTTATAAGAGAAGAGGCAATGTATTCATGATTTAAAAAATCTGTCCATAGGACATATTTTCACGAAAAATATGTATTTTTCACCAAAATTCTGCCTTAACTATTCAAAGGACAAACTTTTGGTTCAAAAATCTGTCTCAAGGACAATTTTTACCTACTGCGAAACAGTAACAGGGGCAGCATACTCCCAACAGCTTCTAAACAGTAAAAACAACCACACAAGTACCCTACTCTCATGACCAAACATATCTACTCTTCAACTTTTTAACAAAATCAGTACCAACCATGTGATTTAAACCAATCCTAAGATAGAAAGAACACATCACTAGACTCAACAATTGAACTAATACTCAACTAGAAGAAACTTAGAACCTAACGACTAAATTAAAAAAAAAGTGATGCATTGATAAGTGAAGACATTAATGAAACTCATGACTTTAAGCAAAAACGAAATCAGAAATACTACATATGAAATCAGAACTCAAACAACTAACGTAAAGCCAAAACATATCAATGATGAGGTAAAGTACAATAACCAATTCAGTTAAAACAAAAATGAAAATCAAAACTAGACTGAAAGCTAACTGAAACGATTGTTAACAACATTTACACTACAACGAAAACTACGACAAAACGATAAAGGAATAGAAAATTCAAAACATTCAAAGTTTGAGCTTTACCGAATTTGAGTGTTCATACACTAGTGGCGTAGCGACGGTGAGGTAGTGAAACAATAGGGGGACAGTGGGCCGACTCGAGCAAGATTCCATTGTCGATTTTCCTCAAAACCATGACTCCGGAGAATTGGAGGCTAGTTTCGATGAAAATCGACGACAAAACCTTGCTTTAAGGCCAGTGTGCAGAGAGACACGGAGGTCGCAGAATGACAGCGAGGCGGCGGTGATGCGGCAGTGGAGGCGGCGGTGGACGGTGGTGTTTATGGGTGAAATTAGGGAGAAAACGTAGGTATCTCGGAGCTCTATCCATTCATGCATGTGTTGTGGGGTGGAGGTGGCCGGAACTTCACGAATTTGAGAAAAAGGGGGCGGCTAGGGTTTCAATGTTTGCTAGATTTGTGGAGGTTGGTGAGGTTTTGGGAGATTTGAGTTGAAGATATGGAAAGAGGAGGAGGAGAGGAGGAGAAGATGGTGAAACAATGGGGTGGTTTGGACGCCGGTGGACAGTGGTGCCGCCATGGAGAGAGGCGCCGGCGGCTAGGTCTTGAGGAAGGAAGGAGAGAGTTAGAAGAGAGAAGAAGAAGAAGGGGGATAAGGGAAATAGGGAGAATATTTGGGGGATTTAAGGGTTTAAATACCTGGGTGGGAGATTGATCTTGAGCCGTTGGATCAAGTAGAAATGGACGGGTAGGATGGAGTCTTGGTTTTACTTGATGAAACGACGTAGTTTAATCATGAAACTATGTCATTTTGGACCAGGTTTTGGCAGGCCATTTATTGGACCAGGCTGGCCGAATTGGACTCAAGTTTTGGGCCAATCTGGCTCAATTTTAATTAAAAATACAATAGCCCAAACTCTTAACCCCCTAATTATTTTATTTAGTCCTAAAGCAAAGCATACAAGTAAAATAAAAAATCTTTTTGATTTATATAATTTAAAGATACAAAACTAAAATATACAAATAAAAGGTAAAAAATATTTTTGGTATTTTTAATGAAGGAATGCAAATAAAAATGCACAAGAAACTAAAATCATCCAAATACTAGTATTAAAAGCATGCAAAAATTAGGTATTCACACAGATAAGTCTCCTTGTTCTTTTCCCCGAAAGGGACGCCTTTTGTTTAAGCACAGTTCTTTTGATCCTTCAAGTATCCTTCTATTTTTACCCATAATTTTCTTTGAGTCCCTCTCAGTCTAATCTTTCGTCAAAAGCGAAGCAAACAAATGGCTGCAAAATTGGCTACAGTTTCCCCGTAATATCGAGCACAATTTGGGGCATATACGGCATTGACGAAGGAACGAATCCGTCTGTGATCTCATTTGAAAAGGCGAACAAAATGTCCCAAAGAAACTGAAAAGGTTGCCTAGGCAAGACCTCTTCATGAGAAAAGTTGATAAGCACTGCAGATACAAACCGGTACTAGGTGCAAGAAAACTGATTTTGATTTTAAAGAAAATTGCATTGACTCGGAGACAAAGGTCTCAATGCCAAGGACGTCTGGGTATGAAACAGTTGGGGGCAACATTGGAAATCCAAGGTCTTCAGAAGAGGATACAGATCAGCCGAGCATCTCGGTACCATACTAATAGAATCAGTTCTTCAGCAGCGGAGAGGCCGTGAAGTCAACCAACGATAGGGCATCAAGGCCATAAACCAACCACCACTTTGAAAACTCATAAAAAAATTTTTGTTTGAAGTAGGAACAAAGCAGTGCAGAATGGCGGTTCTTAAAGGACGAATGTCACCAGACGTAAGCTCCTTAAAATATCCATTTTTCTTTTATTTTTAGCATGCATCACTACTATTCATACCTCCTAGTTTAGTAGCTTAACTCGGGTAGAACCATTTCACCTAGGGGGATCCAGATCAGAGTTCCAGGTAGAATTACTCTTCGCTCAGGTTGTTTTACGTAGCTTAACCCAGGTAGAACCATTTCGCGTAGGGGGATCTAGCTCATAGTTCCGAGTAGAAGTACTCTTCGCTCAGGGTGTTTTACGTAGCTTAACCCGGGTAGAACCATTTCACCTAGGGGGATCCAGCTCATAGTTCCGGGTAGAAGTACTCTTCGCTTAGGTCATCTTACATAGCTTAACCCAGGAATAACCATTTCACCTAGGGAGATCCAACTCATAGTTCGGGGTAGAAGTACTCTTCGCTCAGGTCATTTTACATAGCTTAACCCAGGAAGAACCATTTCACCTAGGGGGATCCAGCTCATAGTTCCGGGTGGAAGTACTCTTTGCTCAGGTCATTTTACATGGCTTAACCCAAGTAGAACCATTTCGCCTATAGGAATTCAACGCTTTATCAGTAACACAGGGTACCAACCCTTGGTTACATTTCCTTCCAGTAACACAGGGTTCCAGCCCCTGGTTACATTTCCTCCAGTAATACAGGGTGCCAACCCCTGGTTAGATTTCTTCCAGTAATACAGGGTACCAACCCTTGGTTACATTCTTCTTCAGTGATACAGGGTTCCAACCCCTGGTTACATTTCCTCTCTAGTAATACAGGGTGTCAACCCCTGGTTACAGTCATTTCCGGTAATACAGGGTGCCAAACCCAGGTTACATCCATTTCCTGGTAATACAGTGTACCAACCCCTAGTTACACTCCTTTCCGGTAATACAAGGTACCAACCCCTGGTTACATTCTTCTTCAGTGATACAGGGTACCAACCCCTGGTTACATCCATTCTCAGTAATATAGGTCACCAACCCCTGGTTACATTCCTCTCTAGTAATACAGGGTGCCAACCCCTGGTTACGTTTTCTTTCCAGTAGTACAGGGTTCCAACCCCTGGTTACACTTCCTTTCAGTAATACAGGGTGCCAACCCCTAATTACCTATCCTTTGGGTAATGTAAGGTACGTAATCCCTCGTTACAAATTTTTATCTCTCTTAGTATGTTTATACTACTGTTTCTGTGTGCCTTTCATAAATTATATAGTTTATAACTTTCTCTGATAACTCACAAAATTTTCCTAGTTCAAACTGGGGCAGAAAAATTTTGTTCGTTTTGTTCGTCTTTGATGGATTTTCAGGCCCCGTCGTAGAGCACCGGCGGTTAAAGCTTGCGGTTTCATTGTCTCATCAGAAGAAAGAAGTCTTTCGATCACAAGATGGTTGGAGTTAGCATTGACAATATGTCAGCAAACCAACTTCTCAAGATTCATCTTCTCAAATTCTTATCCAGAAAGCAAGCAATCGAGATTGAGTCATAATCTTTCCTTCAAAGAGCATCAAGATTCAATCTAAGGTCANAAGATCCAATCTAAGGTCGACACAAGCGAGCAAGTCAAAAATCAAGATTTGACTCCATAAGGCAGATAGATAGGAGTTCTGTAACTCTTAGTTTGCAGACATATGTAGTTCTCTTCTCTTTTCCTTTAATGTAAGCAGCAAGTAACAGTAACAACAACAACAATAACAACAACAACAGCAGTTTCAAATCCAGTGTCCGGTAGTCCCAGCTACCAAACTTTCCCAGAACTACACTGACATTATTCCTTTATAGCCAAGGATATGTAGGCAACCTCGGAAGAAAGGTTCGGTCACCTTTTTCAAAATGCTTCATTGTAGTGATGTGTGAGAAAAAATTAGTCATGGATTCACTTTTCTTTGCACGAAAGCTCTTCATGTTCTCGATCAAAGAGGGGCAGCTGTGAATACCTAAGTTTTGCATGCTTTTAATACTAGTATTTGGATGATTTTAATTGTTTGTAAATTTTAATTTGCATTCCTTCATTAAAAATATCAAAAATATTTTTTACCTTTTATTTGTATATTTTAGTTTTGTATCTTTAAATTATATACACCAAAAAGATTTTTCTTTTACTTGTATATTTTCTTTAGGACTAAATAAAATAATTAGGGGTTAAGAGTTTGGGCTAGTGTATTTAATTGGCATTAAACCAAAATTTGCCCAAGATTTGAGCCCAATTCGGCCATACCCGATCCAACAAATAGCCTGCTAAGACTTGGTCCAAAACCGCGTAGTTTCATCATTAAACTATATCGTTTTATTAAGTGAAATCAGAGATCCAATCTCAGCCATCAAATCTCTCTTAATCTAATGGTCAAAATTTATCCTAACTAAAATATAAAATCTAAAAAATCAGATTTTTATTTTATTTTTTATTTCTCCAAACCCTAAAACCCTCCCCTTCTCTCTTCTCTCTCTCACCCTCTCTCAAGTCCGCCGCCTCTCTCCATGGCGGCACCACCGCCTGCCGCCGTCCAAACACCACCAAAACTTCACCCCCCACTCGTCTCAACCCCCTCTCCATGAATCCGAACCCCAAATCTCCATAACTCCGATCAATCTCCGTAGATCTACCTAAATCCGAAACCCTAGCCTTATTTTCTTTTTGAAATTTATCAAGGTTAAACCATCTTTACCCTATGATACAAGCATAAATGGGTATATATATTTGAGGACTAACTTTTGCCCTTAGTTTCACCCTCAATCCCTCACCTTACCCCACTGCCGCCGGCCAGCCACCTTCACTGCCCGCCGTCGCTGCTTCTCCATCTGTTTGGTTTCTTTTTCTTTTCCGACCAAAGGCACTTGTTTCCTTTTGGCAAGGGGCCGAAATCTATTGGTTTAGCGTCTTCCCAAAAAGAAACATGCGCCTCGGGGTCGGACAACCATCACTTGGCATCCTCGGCATCGTCTCGTTGTCGATTCAACGTCGAACGTCCCGAAATTTGGTATAAGCTCGCACCCCAATCTTTTCCTCTTTGGTTTTCATAATTTCTGTTTTTTTTATTATTTTATTAAGTTTAGGTTTTAGTTTAATTTTCTGTTTTTCAGTTGTTTGTTAATCTGTGATTGTTAGTTCGTGTTTGCTTCGATCGTCAATATTAGTCGCTTAATATTTTCGAATCATGTACCTAGTTGATTGTTTAAGTTTCTATTAAATCGTTGTTCAATAGCTTATCAATGTTGTTTTTTAGGTGATTCCAATTGTCTACCGTTTAGTTCTCATAAGTCGATTGTCGTTAGTTTAGCTTGTTTGAATATTTAGGTCGATTACATATAAGTCTCTTTCTGGTTTGCTAATTCTTAGTTGGTTTAAGTTTGAGTATATAAGATGAATTTCAGTCATGTGTAGATAATAGCTGAATACTTGAGTTTAAAGTATATGGTTGTTGGGTATTTTACTATTTTTAAACATGCTGCTCTGTTTTTGTGTCAGAATTTGGTGAAAAATGGACTGTTTTGGCACATAAAGTTAGTCCTTTTGGACAGATTTTTGATGAACTAAAATCTGTCCAAAAGGACTTATTTTTCCTACTTAAATAGCATGTTCAGTTTTAGTAGAAAAATAAATATGATGAGTGATTTTAACCTCTTTACTTTAACGTTGTTTAAAAAAACCACGTGTTCAATTGGAAGCATGTTTAGCCACTGTTTGAGCTGAGTTTCTTAAAATTCATAGTATTGTTAAAGTAAATTTAATGTTCAAAAGAAATTTTTTTTTTTGATTGTTTACAACATTTCTTTCATATTAAGACATTGGCAGTAGGATTTCTTATTATTTGAACTTTGGTTCAATTGAAAAATATTGTATTTCCTTAAATCTCTCATTAACTACTTTATGTGGTGCGTTTCTAACTTGAGCAAAGCCTCATTTCTTAGGTGCCTAAATATTTGGTGTTAATATTTTGTTTGTTTAATATATTTTTCCGTACATCATTGGGTCATTGAGATAAACTTGAAATTACTAGACCAAAAATAAAAATGAGGTGTTTAACTTTCGTTAAGGTTTCAAGTGGATTCACTAAAAGTCAAATTTTCTTTAAAGTTAATGACTCAATAACTTAATCACATTAATTGATTAATTTAAACACTAGGCAATTAGTAGGCGCGCTGTAACTTCACGGAATCGCTTGAGTAGCGTGATGTTTAGCATTAAATAAATTAATTCAACAATGTCATTTCATACTCTTTAGTTTTTTTAGTTAATTTTTAATTTAATTAATAATTTGCCAAATTCGCGGATTCGCTTGCGTAGCGCGATAGTTGATTTTTAATTAATTCCTTTAAATGTAGTAACTTTTTTTTTCTCAAAGTACTAATAATCTTCGTCATAATTGCGGATTCGCTTGCATAGCGTTGTTATGATAAAATTAATAAATTTCGTCTCGATCACGCATTCGCTTGCGTAGCGTGATTATGACAACGTAATATTTCCAAAATTATTTTCCTTATAAATCTAATAATCAAGAAGTAAAAGCGGACAAGTAAAACACAGAAACTAATAAAGCACAATTTATTCAGAATTAATTTAAGCTAAGTTTAAGTCAATAAAGCAACCGTGCTAGAACCACGGGACTCGAGGAATGCCTTATACCTTCTCCCCGGTCAACAAAATTCCTTACCCGAACTCTGTTTTCGCGGACCAATAAAAAGAGAGTCAAATTTTCCTTTGATTAGGGATTCAAATAAAAAAGGTGACTCCGAACACCAAAAACTCAATTTCAAGTGGCGACTCTGAACAATAAAATAATCCCTATTTTAAAATTATCATTTTAATTAGAAAAACCCTTTAACCCGCAATCAATAACATATATCTTTTGGAAGGTAAAAGAGAGGTGTGACAACTATCTAACAGTGCAGCCAATGAAAGTATATGACACCTCTCTCTCTCTCCTTTGGCAGGTAACGCTTTGCGGGGTTAATTTTCTTGATGCTACATCTAATTGCAGACGATAACAATCAATATGCGATTGCAGCACTATGCGTTTGCTAGCGTGGCGTTAGATTTTTTAATGCAAGTACTGAATAACTCTGTACATCAAAGTTTAGACATATATTATATTAAATGATTTTATTCTTTGTTGAGAAGTGGTCACTTACTTCTATGATTTTAGTTTTTCGCCTTACTTTTATCGTCCTTTAGACCATACCCTTGAATGCGTCGTAATCTGCCTTTGTCCTTTTGATTTTGTGCTGTTATATGTAAGTATGTTCCTTGAGTGATTGTGCCATTATACAATTGGATAAGTATATTGGCAAATGGGAACTAACAGAACTGTTGAAATGCTTTATGGCAGGAGTGGATGTACGTTCAACGAAGCTGTTCATGCGATACCGCTTTGACAGAATATTTTGATATATATATATTTATATTGTGAGAAAATACTAAATAGAAACAAATGACATTGATTGTCTCCTGACATATTGGTTATGTGACTTCTTTTTGCCTTAAGAGATTAGAGGTTCAAATCTCAACTAGCATTTATTTTTGGTAAATTTTTGAGAGCGCCTATGTGATTAAAAGATGTGGTTAAGTAGGATTGAACTCATGATCTTTTCTTACTTAAGATTCAACAAAATTAATTTATTCTCGTTCTTCTATAAATTTTGATGCCGCTCACACTGATTGGATAATAGATGCCTACAGTGTGGAAACGCCGCAAATTTCTTTTTCTTTTTCTTTTTCTTTTTCTGAGTTATGCAGATAATTCCAGCGCCTTTTGTCTGCATGGAGATTATAATTAAATCAGTAAAATTTCTTACATTTGACAGAAATTTTGATGTTTGCTTTTATTTTTTTCTTCTGTTTCCAACTTGATTGTGTTAGCCATGAGTGTCCCTTATATTCCATGTGTTTGCTTTTTTTTTTTCTATTCTTTTTCTTGTTTTAGGGTGGGGGAAGTTGTGCAAACTATAATTTTTAAACACATATTGTAATTAATTAAAATCTAGTCAATATTAAAAGTAGCTGTTAATTGCCTTTAACTTAAGTTTTTTAAATTACTATTAAGGAGAATTATTATAATTGCACAAATATTATGATATACTGAATTAAAATCATAACTTTCAAAAAGGAAAAAACATAAAGCTACACATATATTATTAAAAAGTTCACATATATTAGGATAAACAATAACAATAAGAAAGACCTTTGGCTTTGAGTTTGAGAATTTACTATGAGTTAACTTTTGAATATTTGAATATTACAAAACTAATACTATAAGACTTTACACCCAAAATGAACGTCAGATTTACGTCTAAGCGAACGGAAGTTTGGGACATATGCCGTGCCCCGCTAGTACCCTCATTGCGATTTTGATGCACTTCGCCCCGAGACTCGAGTCCGGAATAATTAAAAAGTGATTTTTTTGGACTCAAACGACGTAAATAGGTAAAAAAAATTGGGACTATTTTATATATAGTGTGGTTATTCACTATACCTTAACGGCACGTTCGTCCGTTAGAATAGCACGGTGAATAACCATGCTATTTTGAACTAAAAAAGGCGGGTTGTATAGATCACCATAAGAAACAACTAATATATATTTTTTTTATACATGAGTTTTAACAAAAAGTAAGTCGGAATACCTCGATTTAAAATTTTTTTGAGTCCGCCTTTATTAGTTTAAATATAACGCGGTTATTCATCGCGCTATACCTTAACGGACAAAGTGTGATGTTAAGGTATAGAGCTCGGTGAATAATCGCGCTATACATAAAATGGTATCCAATTTTTCTTTTTTACTTATTTACGTCGCTTGAATTCAAAAGAACCACACTTAACAAAATCACTATGTACCGCCTCGTCCAATAAGTCAAAAAATCTTATTTGCCGCCTCGCCCCGGAGCTCGTCCCAAAAAAAAAAAAAAAGAAAAAAAAAATCTTCCTAAGCTAAGCACAAAGACGACAGAGAAATTGCCGAAGTAGGTACTCCTCCCCTTATTTGGTACTCCTCGCTCTCACACCAAAAGAGGAATCAATGATACCTTTTGAAATCCCCAAAAACTCATCGTCTTCTCCATTATCACCCAAATTCCAAGAAAATTAAATACTTTCCTTTGCCCTATAATATATCTCTGGTTCATTCTTTCTTGCTGGTTAATGCAAATACTAATAAAGCAATGGAAGTGGCAACTACTTCGGCCTTGAAAATAATAGAAATAGTCGAAGATAACGACGACAATGATGATATTTCAGTGATATATGAAACCCCAAAAACTTCAAAGGGTAAAGGAATCAAGATTAGTGAAAAATACTTAGAGAAAAGAGACGTCGAAGTTGAGATTGTAGCATCTTTTTGTTCAAAACCTAGCAGCAGTGGAACTAAAAAGGTCTTTATTGATCTATCCAGAGAATATCCAGACGATGAAATTCAAATTTTGGGTACTCAAAATCAACGAAAATGTTCAAAAGGGTGCTCAAATTCGAAGTCTATTGATATAGAAGATGACCAAGATGACATTTTTACCTGTGATATTTGCGTTGACGAGAAGTCAACGAGTGAAATGTTCAAAATAATGGGCTGTACTCATTCTTATTGCAAAGAATGCATGGCTAGATACGTTGCCTCTAAAATCCAAGAGAATATTTCTCAAATTTCATGTCCCGTTTCGGGGTGTAGCGGGTTATTAGAGCCATATTATTGTCGTTCAATTTTGCCTAAAGAAGTGTTTGATAGATGGGGCGACGTGTTATGTGAAAAATTGATTTTGGGGTCTGAGAAATTTTATTGTCCGTTTAAGGATTGTTCCGCGCTTTTGATTGATGAAAGCGAGGGTGGAAATTTGGTTATAACTCAATCGGAATGTCCAGAATGTAGGAGGTTGTTTTGTGCTAAGTGTAAAGTTGTTTGGCATTCGGGGATCGCGTGTGAAGAATTTGAGAAATTGAACAAAGATGAAAGGGAAAGAGAAGATATACAGCTTATGCAACTTGCTAAAGGGCAAGAATGGCAGAGATGTCCGAAGTGTAGGATGTATGTGGCAAGGTCTGATGGTTGTGCCCAAATGCGATGCAGGTTAGTTAATTAGTCCATATGATTTTTTATGTTCTATATTTGTGTTTTAAAATTTGTATGATGATAGAAATAGTACTAGTTTGAAAGGCTCGTTGGAATTGATCTGCTATGGGATTTATGCTATACGCAACATAAACACCAGAACTACTAAATGGTATAGGTATTAGTTTGGTAGCGGTTGGAGCTTAGAAGTTTTAGTGAAAATACTGCACCTAAAATGTCTGAGGAATTCAAGA
The DNA here is from genome assembly GCA_005239525.1 of Nicotiana knightiana. NCBI lineage: Eukaryota > Viridiplantae > Streptophyta > Magnoliopsida > Solanales > Solanaceae > Nicotiana > Nicotiana knightiana. Next base: position 3,307 of record ML407742.1, on the reverse strand, counting down.
ATGAGATTGAAATAAGTTATTTTGACATCAGTCCAAGAGACAAAAAAAGCAGCAATAGTAGAAAAATTAGCACTGTTGTATAAGCTCAAATGTCGATATACAAACACTTAGATGTAATATTTTGTATGCTGAAAAATGATTCTTTTTTGGTTAAAGTATACACATTTAGCACCCTATATAGATATCTTTCGGATTTGCCATATTGAAATTAGGGACAGACGAAAAGGGGCTGAATTGTGTATGTAGTCGTGTTATTAGGCTTCTGGTGTGCACTTATTAGATTCATTAGCAATCACTTAAGGTTTAATACTCTTACTGATGCTCGATTAAAAATGGTAGTAATAATAGACTTGGCCAAGGAAAGAGCACAAATATGTATTTAGTATATAAAGTTCATTAATAATGTTATTGCCTTATAGTTGATTGATGATCTTTAAATTATGAATTTATTAGTTTGCCCGCAGAAAGGAAATGACTTACCGACCACATAACAATTCATCACTCATGGGGAATATGGTTTAGTGCAGACTTAGTTTATCTCTTTGTAGCCAAATTCTGATGCATAATTGTTTTTTAACATTTGCAGGTGTGGCTGTTACTTTTGTTACAAATGTGGAGCTGAGTCAACTGATCACTATTGCAGTCGCTGTGGTACTTAAAAACGTACTTTGTTTATAACTTATTAGTACTGTTTTTTCTTCTTCTTTTTGTTGCCAAAAATGAGTCCACTATGGTAGTAGCACTCTGTTTAAAATATAATGGTGAGTTTTACTTAAGGGCCTCTTCCTCTAATTTTGATCGCATATTACGATTAGATCATAATTTGATATGGTGGTGAATACATGGAAACATGTCCATAAATATGTATATTTATAGTTCAATATTCTTGGAAGAGCCTTCATTTTTGTGCGGGGGCGGAGCTAGAAGCCCGGCTACAGGTTCCGACTAAACCCAGTAGCTTTTGCTCAAACAATGTATTTGTGTTAAAAAGTATTACACTTATTGTTGCATTTTATCTATATTATGACTGTTAGACTTTGTTACTATTGTCTCATTTTACTGTTGTGTTGATGTAATGACCCAACCGATTATTTTGAGTTCCGGAACCCCACTCAAACAGATGATGCATTTTCTTCGTACTAGCATTGTATTATATTTCTTAGTTGCTCTCGACTTGTAATACTAGTTCTTGAGGTAGCTTGTATTAAACTTCGCTTACTTATTTCATTATTTTATTTTATTTTATGATCTTCGGTTTGAGTTGCTTTAAATTTGTACAAATATTAAATTTAGAACCCAGTTATTAGCATTTGAAATCGTTGCTCTAAAATCCAGAGTGCATAAAGTTGACATGTTACTTCGCCTCAAATTTTGTGTCTGGAGAAACTATATTTTGATTGTTGGCGCGACTTACATCTCTCAGCTTATCCTGATATGTTCTCTAGTTTGGTTGTATACTGGAAATGTCGTATGTCTTTGTGCCATTAGCCGAGGGTCTATCGGAAACAGTTTTTACCCTTTCAGGGTAGTGGTAGGGCTCCGTACATCTTATCCTCCCCAGACTCCACTTGTGGGAATTCACTTGTTGTTATTGTTGTTGTCGTCGTCGTTTTTGTGCCATTAGAAATATGTAATCTTTTTTGGTAGAGGAAAAATAACAGAACTAATGCTGAGATGCTCTTTGGAATTTTCAGGTACATTGGACAGATTGTAGATATCAACAGGCCGGGTTGCAAAAACTGCAAATGCGCGATTTGTTCTACTGATTTTGTTTTGACTACTCGTTTTTATATCCTCGTAACTGGAGTGCTTCGATCGCGGATTAGATATTCAGAGTTCTGCGGCCTTGGGAGAAAACTGAAGAAATAGCTGAAATCTGTACTTAGAAATGACTGTCTTTTGATATTTTTGATTCTTAAGTTCTGCTGATTAAAGTACATTTTGTATCTGAATGTGGGAGATTATAAATTTTGGTAGTTTCTTACCTTGAATATGTGGTACCTCAAATTTGAAGTTTTCCAACTCAATGAGCAGGTTATCCCAAGCTTATAGTTGCAAAATGACTGACATAATTCATTCAATACACTTGTCCGCAGGGGCGGAGCTAGAAGCCTAAGTTCCGGTTCGGCTGAATCCACTAGCTTTTGCTTAGGCAGTGTATTTTGTGTTAAAAGATTCATTAAATATGCACGTATATTCAATTTAGAATCCACTTAGTAGCTCTTAAAATAGTCGTTCTAAAATTCAGAACCTATAAAGTTGATATCATAGCGCTGCCTCTGCTTGTCCGTTGAGAATTCTTACGTATATTTGCAGTTATGCAAGTCTAGGAAGACCTAGCTATCACCAAAGGGAGGTGAAATGGTATTGTTATTTCTTTCTTAACCAGAGGTCTCAAGTTCGAACTTGGGGATTGAAGTCCTCTTTGGTATGGCCTTCTTATAATAAGAAATTGGATTAATCGAACCAGTGAGTTCCGGATACTAGTTATTTGAAGCCAAATTAAAAAACGAACTAGGAAGACCTGGAATTCCTCAATCATAATTCAATTAAAAAGAATTGACTACTTGACCAATGTATAGTTAGATTGGTTGCAAGCGACCTATGCTATATAGAGAGGGGTCACCGACACACGTAAAGTTTGGCAAAAATTTCATGTATACATATATATATCTTTAGAAAACAGTGATATATTAGTAGTGAACACCCAATATAAAACAGAATTTAGTTGAATCCAAAAGTGTATCTTCGATCTTTAAATCTAGGGTCCGCCTCTGATTGCATCACTTGAATCAGGGACAAATTAAAAAATAGTCAGATTTACAAGTGGTCATTCAAAAATAGCCACAGTTTTAAAATTAATCGAAATTTAGTCACTTTTCATGTAAAGATAAATCTGAACGAAAATACTGTTCAAAATCCGGAAAATACTCTAGTATAATATATTGGAATTCCAGTATAATATATTCCAGTATACTTTGCTGGAACTCCAATATCTTATACTGATGGTCCAACAAAGTATACTAGAGTTATACTAAAGTTCCAGCAAAATATACTGGCCCAACATAATACGCTGGAAGTTCATACACAGAAAGTGATCGAATCTCCAGTATATTATGCTGGAACTTTCCGCGTGTTGGAGTTCCAGCATAATATGCTGGAAGTTCATACACAGGTGCACCGAACTCAAGTATATTATGCTGGACCGATCTCTGTTGCAGCAAAATAGTTGCTATTTTTCATTGACTTGTGTTGGTTGATTTCCCAATGCACACGCAAGTGTACGTGGTCGACAAGTAATATAGGA